>CM041212.1:10499996-10663248 GCA_023065735.1 Coffea humblotiana | reverse complement strand
ACTCTTCAAATCTGGAAATTCACTGTTCAAGTAGTGAAAATTAACCGACTTTAGGCTGTTATATCTAGTTGCTCAAAACTCCGAATTTAGTTCCGTTTATTGTGTTTGAAACCTTGTTTGGAACTCTAAGTTTTTACAAATTTCAAAGGCTGATTCACTTTCTATGAATTTTGCCGAATTTCCAAATATCGTCGAAAACCAAGACTGGTTCTGTCTTGCTTGTTTAAATCAGCAACTTTGAGCTGAAAAATGAATGCTTTCCGTTTAGAATCTTGGAAAAATATCTTCTACGAACTTTTAGTACTTCGAACCTAGTTTCTGACGGTTTAAAGTTTTCCATTTTTGGACATGCCAAACTGAAGATCCGATTTTTCCAAGTTTATCGCACAAAGCTGAAATTCACGATTTCTTGGAAAATGAGTTTTCGAGAACTTTTCATTATCTTTCGATATCGATCATCCGTTTTAAACTCATTTTCATGGAGGATGCAAGTTTCTCTTGTGACTTTAAATCCTCACTTTTGAATCTCGATTTTCGAGATATTAAAGCTCTTTTAAGATATTGTCTTAGTATTATGCAAGTGTACATTCTTCCTTGTTTGGCAAGGGGTTTGTAAGTATTTGTGAGTGATAGATAATTGTTATTTCTTCAGCGCTCAAGAGGATCTTGAAGAGAATCTCGGAGCCGACCACTAAAGATCTTATTTTGCACTTACTCATTAGTTTGAATTGGTGAGTGTCAAGTGCATGAATAGTTGCCTATTATGTGAATTGCTTCTTATTGATTAAGTGATTTACAATTGTCGAGTCGAGTGTGTACTTTATCGCACTCGTTCTCTTTTAAATGAAATTATGATCGAATTTTGCTATGTGAATTGATAATCGACTCGTGTGAAATGATGCTGTTGTGAATTGTATTTGTGATTGTCGATTGGTTTTCTCATCGACTCATAATAGTAATTTAGGGGATACCCAAACTCATAGGCTAATCTTGTGACTCGAGCTGGCATGGGCTTGGTCGAGAAGTTTGGTGAACCATGAGATATTCGTAAAGCTTGATCTATTTGAGAGATTTTGCTTGGCATACTCGAGTAGTATCGTCTTTTATAATATAAGAGCGGGCCCGGGACGGGAGGTGTAACAGTGAACGGGAATGAAGAGTTAGTGAAGTGCTACGGACTTAATACCCACCCGGTTGACGGAGTGTTATCACGGGAAATTATTTGATTGAGTCTTGGCGAAGCAAGTGGAATCTAGCTCTTGAGAGCTCCTGTATCCTTATTAAGTGTGTTAATGTTATTTATGAGTTACTTGAATTTTCTTGTTTTATTTCTCGTACAAATGCTATTACTACTTGAACTATGTATTTGCATGTTTTCTTGACCTCACTACACCCATTAGCTTTGTTTTCCTTAATAGGAGCTTGGAATGGAAAGAATTTGTGGAGAAGCTGGTTTGATTACTTGTGATCAGTATTTTGGGTTGTATTTGATTAGCTGACTTCTAGTGATTGTACTTTTGGAAAAAGTGATGTACTTTTGAGAACTTGTGCTGTAAGATTTGAATATTTATTTAAGGAAGCGACTTTTCTTCATTTCTACTTTTATTATTTGATTGTTATCCTTAAGTTTGAATTGAATTGTATCGAGTCCTGGCGAGAGTTGGGCAGGCGTTCCGCGGATACCCTTGGGAGAAGTGGGGCATCACATCATCATTCGTGCTAGATATTGTTTTCTATTAAATTGTTGGCTTTTTTCTTTTTCTATCTCAAATAGTTGGTCTGATACCTTAACAAGTTTCTTTTGATTGTGTGAGATTTGTTGTTTCCCAGTGGGCAAATTTACTATAAAGTGGTATTAGAGTTTTGTATAAGGTCTTGAGAAATTGAAAAATGGATCTGTATTATATGCAAGATTGTACCGTTTTTTATCTCTAATAGTAAAAATGACTTTGAGACTTGGAGGATTATGATGGAGAACTTTTATGACAGCTACTGGAATTTGGATATTGTCAAAACGAGATTCACTAAACTGGTAGCAGGCATGGAATCATCAAGCAATGTAACTAAAGAGTTAAAGAGGAATAGACAGTTGGATCGCAAGACATTTCACTATGTCAGTGCCAAAGTCCAAATGCATGTACTCAAAAAATCGATACATGCAAAGTCAGCAAAAGAAGCATGGACAGTTTTTGTAAACTCTAATCGAGATGCTGCTAATGTGAGAAAAATAAGATTGCAGGAACTTAGGAAATAGTTTGAGTTGGCCCAAATGAAACCCACGAAATCAGTTAAAGATTTTATTGGCAGAATTAACGAAACTATCAATGATATGAGGCCCAATGGTGAGAATTTGGAAGGCGTTAGAGTTGTTGAAAAAGTCCTGCAATCTGTAACTATTAAATTCCACACCAAGAAGATGGTCCTTAAAGTCACAAAGGACCTTGATACATTATCACTTACTAAATTGGAAGGTGAATTGCTGATGTATAAGATGTCCTTGAATTAATAGCCATCAGATGCAGTAGAGGAAGTGTTACAAGCCAAGGTAGATCAATCAAACGGAAAAGATGAGATGAATCATCTGGATACAAATCAAAAGGACTAAAATTTTAGAGGCAGAGGACATGGAGGCAGAGTAACTTTCATGGTCATTGTAGAGGTAATTATTCTTACTAGTCTAGAAATAATTATAATAAGGACCAACAAAATAATCAGCAGTAGAATCAAAGGAATAATTTTCAAAGACGTGACAAATCCAATATTCAATGCTACAATTGTGATAAATTGATCATTATCAAAATGAGTGTATGTCTAATAAAGAGATGTATGCTAAAGTGGCTAAAAATAATGATGATAGATAGGAGACTTTGTTGTTTTCTAGTTCTGCAACTGAACAGTCTAAAAAGAATGACTGGTTTATTGATTCTAGCTGTAGTAATCATATGCATGGTAAAAAGAAGATGTTTTTTGTTTTGGATGAATCTTTTCAAACATATGTGAAATTTGAAAATAATGAAAAGGTGCTTGTTCTAGGAAAGCGGAAGATTAGAATTATCCTACAAGATGGCTCTTCCAATTATATAACTAATGTTTTCAATGTGCCAAGTTTGTATCATAGTTTGTTGAGTTTGGGATAACTATCTGAAAAAGTTATGATTTGCATTTTAAATATGATGATGGCATAATTAGTGATAAAAAATTGGGATTATTTGCCAAGGTAAGAATGAAATTTAGTCATTTGTGACCTCCTTTTCTTAACTGTGGTGATTTACCTTACTTTAATTCCATGATCTGTAATGATTCTTGGCTATGGTACATGCGCTTTGGGCATTTGAAGTTCGGAAGTTTAAAATTTCTTACAAGAAAGAAATTGGTTCTTGGGCTACCTTATATTGATTTTTCCGACAAGGAGTGTGAGTCTTGTATTTTGAGAAAAAAGCATAGGGATTCTTTTCCAAACAGCAAGGCTTGGAGAATTTATCAAACATTGGAGCTAATTCATTCAAATTTATGGATAGTTGAAGTCCCTTCCAATGGTGGTAGCAGGAATTTTATTATTTTATTGATAATTTTATTAGGAAGACTTGGGTGTATTTTTGCGAAATAAATCTAATACATGTGATGTGTTTAAAAAGTTCAAGTATTATGTCGAGAAGCAGAGTGGCTAATTTATGAAAATTTTGAGAACTGACAAAAGCACTGAATATCTTGTTTGTGATGATTATTTGGTGAAATATGGTATAAAATACTAATAGACAGTTATATATATACCTCAGCAGAATGATGTGGTAGAAAGAAAGAATACGACTGTGATGGACATGGTGAAATCTATGATGCACTCTAAAGGTATTCCTAAATCCGTTTGGGTAAAAGTGGTGTCTTGTGCTATTTATGTTTTGAATAGTTTGTCCTACCGATGTAATTTTGGGAAGACTCCATAGGAGGTTTAGACTAGTATAAAATTGGATATTTTTCACTCCAAAGTATTTGGTTGCCTTGCATATGCCCATGTTTTAGATCCTTTGAGGAAGAAATTGGATGATAAGGTAAAGAAGTGTATTTTTATTTGCTATAGTCATGAGACTAAAGGATACAAGTTGTTCAATCCAGATACAAGGAAAGTAATTATTAGCAGGGATATGACATTTTGATGAATGTGGTGCTTGGGATTGGTCTAGAAAAGATCTTGAGATATCACCAAAGCATCCATCTATTTTTCCAATCATGGGAGCAAGTTCTAGTAAGCAGCTAGTGAAGCAAGATGTGCAGTCTTATGGTGATCCTCAACTTTTTCTACTAGCAGGTTGAGACATCCAGTCAATCACAGAGAGAATACCACATACTAGCTCGATTTGATGATTATGTTGTTGGAAGAGATAATGATTTGACGTGCGCAGGGCATACATATAACATTAAGCTCATCCTAATCAAGTTTTACATTTATAAACTCCTAAATACCCCACACGCGATTTATCGCAAGTATACGAATCGTGAGCGAGTATAGGGTATTAAGGGTCGATCCCACAAGGAAGATTGCAATTACCGGCACTACTAAAGGTTCTCTATTATTTAGACTATCAATGAAATATAAGAAATGAAACCTACTAAACTTATGCAAAATAACAAATGAAAGCTCCTTAGGTTGTGGTATCCCTAACTACTCATGCAAGTGCTATATTTGGATCATTGAATACTACTATCTAGGCTAGTTATGGTGTAATTTCCTCATGCATATGAAAGCTACTTTCGTAATGAATCAATTATACTCATAACTAATCCATACCTATTCTCATGGTTATGAAATTAGCTACAAGTTCATTTCTTCAATGAAATTCAATGAAATTAATCACCTAAAACCACATAGGTGCACTTCTACTCTCGTGAGTGTACTCCCTATATTTAGCACTTCTTCAACCAGTGTTAAATCTCAATTTTCATTGCAGAAACAACACCTTAGATAATCACAATTAATGGTACCAGATTAATCATGATTTAAAGAGCCAAAGTGCTAAATAACTTGCTCAAATCATAGCAATCAAATAACCAAATAATAAACACTAATAATCATAGAAAGTTCAACCAAACCCAAGGAATAAAATTTAAAGACACATAATAAACATAAAATCCAGAACTGGTATATTAAACAAACTTGGAATCAAGTACAAAAGATAAAGAGTTGGAGAAGAGATAACCCATGTCACTTGAGCTTCAACTCCTCCTTCTTCATCTCCATCTTCATCCTAATCTAGCCAATATACAAGAGTGGATGAACAACTAGCTAAACTATCCTACACTAACACACAGAAAAAATGGAAGAACTACATCTCTGCACTCTCCAAGCTTCCTCCGTATGATCCTCTATTCTTTCTTGCAATGGTTTTGGCTATTTAATGATGAAAGGTGGTCAAGGAATGAGGCCTACACTTTTTCCCTTATAGCTGGTAATGTTTCTCACATGTCTAGCATTACATGTGATTTAGTGGAGGTGAAATTGGATTTTCCGCGTAAGAGCAGCCTTCTCTGACCACAATCCGGCCAAGTTCCGGCCGGATTGATACAGTACCTTTTGGTGCAATTTCTGCTCAATTTCCAGCTCTGCTCCGATTTTACCTCAACTTAAACGGAACATTTCTTGATGATAAAAGCTGATTTAACTCTTGACCAAAACATAAAACTTGTATCCCTTTGAGTTAGCTTTCCAATGCATCAAGAATCACCTCATTTGAATTTGTGTGGGCTGAGAAATGACCGGTTGAAACCACTTTAGAGTTGTTTTGAAGGAATATGAACTATGAAATTCACTCTAGAGGATGGGAGAAAGTGATTTGGTGAAGGTTATTTGAAGATTAAATGGTGAAAAGTGGTGTTCTAGTGAGTGGTGTGTGTTTGAGGTGTTAGTGTGTGAGTTGGGTTGAAGAAGAAGGGAGAAAAATTGTGAGGAATCCGTGAAACGGATTCATCTTACGCTGGTTACTGTTCATATCCGGCTAGAAATTAGAGGGATTCGTGGAGGGATTCTGGCCAGTGAGCCAGAAAATTTTTTTTTGTCATCCCCTGTTAATCCAGCCAAAATTTGGCCGGATTTATGGCCAGATTGTGCTGTAAAAAAATTTCTGATTGCAGAAGTGGATCCGAGCTCGGATCCATTGAATCTGCACATATTGCACAAGTTTCTGCAATTTTCAGTTTGACCCAATTTGAAACACACTCTCCAATTCGTGCTCTACAATGAAATTTTTAACAATTCAACACTTCACGCACATGAAAAGTGACTTAAACATGAATCTCAACACCTCAAAACAAATCAAAAATATATAGAATGCAATTTGAGGGTTGAGGTTCTTGGATCAAATAGTCCCCTTGACACTTCCAATGCACATGATGGTGCTCAAATGGTTCAAAAGAGTGCAAATAGGTTACGAACACATTTAAACACTTGAATGCACTTCAACTTCATGCAAAAGACTGACTTAATCTCATATCATGAAATTAAGCATTGTAAACTCAAAAATAAAGGTTAAGCTTCCCTTTTTCACATCGGTCTCCACTCCTTATAAACTCTTTTGCACTTGAAATAATTCGCTTCATTTCTTGTCATTGCCACCTACAAAACACACAAAAATACTAATCAAATAACTAAAAGAAACTAGAAATTGTTGGGTTGCCTCCCAACAAGCGCTTCTTTATAATCATTAGCTTGACTATTTCACCTCATTTTTCAAGGAGGCTTAGTCAACGAATAATCCACCATTTTAGGCAGTGGTGGATCATTAAAAGGTGGCTTTATAGCAAAAGCCACATGATCTAATGATGTGAGAAATAGAATTGACTTACCTATTTCAAGTGTTTCATAAATATTACCTTGAATATGCACCACTTGAGAACTTACCAAAGAAAATGCCATGAGAGTATCTTGGGCAGCAATACCCTTAGAACCTATACCTACCCTTAGAACCTATACCTTCAATGCACTCCTCAAGAGGGGTGAAAAATGAGTCATTGAAACTCACCTCTTGAGGTTCGAAGTTAGTTCCAAAGATATTATCATGTGAAATGGATATTTGCTCATTGAAACACAATTGATATTCATCATTTTCATCAAAATGCAATCCATTTTCACATACAACATTCCCACCATTCATGCTAGGATCATTTTGCAAATTATTAGAAGAAATAACATCACACAATGCATTCAATTGCCCATGTATTCTACCAAAGTGAGAAGTTAATTCCTCTAACATTTCCTCAACCCTATCAAAACGGTTGGAGGTTGCATTTGCTAACTTTTCTATGGCTAAATCAAATTGATTAGAAGAATTTTCTACAACTAGCTCCCAAGATGCATTAGAATCATTAGCTAATGGTTCACTTTCTAATTCCCATGGTAGAGGTGCATTAGCTACCTTTCTATTGCCAATTCCCAAGATGGTTTAGATTCAAATTGGATACATTCAGGTTGATAATCATAAAAATATGAAGAATTACTATAAGTACATTGATTATCCCAACCATAAGCAGGAGAATTGTTCCAATTAGCACTATATTGATCAAAACAAGGATTGTACTGCTTTAATTCATCATAATAATCCACATTTTGTGCTTGTATACATGTATGAGTATCATGATAATCTCCACACAAGTAACAAATCATATGATAAGAATTAAAAGTATTAACTTTCCTCCCTTGCTCAGTTTCATGCATAATTGTGTCCATTTGAACCTGTAACATAATTACATCAAATTTTGCCTTTAAGCACTTCAAACCATCTTCAAAAGACATACCTTCACTAATTTCTTGGTTACCTCTATTGAAGGAGTTTTGCATTGGGTAACCATCCATTGCCAATCTTCCATTTCTCAAGCATTGTCCTCCAAATTGACCTACCCTCCTCATTACCTAAAATTGCTTTTAAACAACTTAAGAGAAAAATTAATAAGAAGAATAGGTGATTCAATACATACACACATAAAACACTAAAAAAATCAGAAAATAACATTCACTCTATAACTAATAAAATGTCTAAACTAATAAAGTTGCTCTTCACACCGATATTGCCAAAAACTTCCCCGGCAACGGCGCCAAAAACTTGACGTGCGCAGGGCATACATATAACATTAAGCTCTTCCTAATCAAGTTTTACATTTATAAACTCCTAAATACCCCACACGCGATTTATCGCAAGTATATGAATCGTGAGCGAGTATAGGGTATTAAGGGTCAATCCCACAAGGAAGATTGCAATTACCGGCACTACTAAAGCTTCTCTATTATTTAGACTATCAATGAAATATAAGAAATGAAACCTACTAAACTTATGCAAAATAACAAATGAAAGCTCCTTAGGTTGTGGTATCCCTAACTACTCATGCAAGTGCTATATTTGGCTCATTGAATACTACTATCTAGGCTAGTTATGGTATAATTTCCTCATGCATATGAAACCTACTTTCGTAGTGAATCAATTATACTCATAACTAATCCATACCTATTCTCATGGTTATGAAATTAGCTACAAGTTCATTTCTTCAATGAAATTACATGAAATTAATCACCTAAAACCACATAGGTGCACCTCTACTCTCGTGAGTGTAGTCCCTATGTTTAGCACTTCTTCAACCAGTGTTAAATCTCAATTTTCATTGCAGAAACAACACCTTAGATAATCACAATTAATGGTACCAGATTAATCATGATTTAAAGAGCCAAAGTGCTAATAACTTGCTCAAATCATAGCAATCAAATAACCAAATAATAAACACTAATAATCATAGAAAGTTCAACCAAACCCAAGGAATAAACTTTAAAGACACATAATAAACATAAAATCCAGAACTTTTATATTAACCAAACTTGGAATCAAGTACAAAAGATAAAGAGTTGGAGAAGAGATAACCCATGTCACTTGAGTTTCAACTCCTCCTCCTTCATCTCCATCTTCATCCTAATCTAGCCAATATACAAGAGTGGATGAACAACTAGCTAAACTATCCTACACTAACACACAGAAAAAATGGAAGAACTACATCTCTGCACTCTCCAAGCTTCCTCCGTATGATCCTCTATTCTTTCTTGCAATGGTTTTGGCTATTTAATGATGAAAGGTGGTCAAGGAATGAGGCCTACACTTTTTCCCTTACAGCTGGTAATGTTTCTCACATGTCTAGCATTACATGTGACTTAGTGGAGGTGAAATTGAGTTTTCCGCGTAAGAGCAGCCTTCTCTGACCACAATCCGGCCAGAAATCTGGCCAGAAATCCGGCCAAGTTTCGGCCGGATTGATACAGTACCTTTTGGTGCAATTTCTGCTCAATTTCCAGCTCTGCTCCGATTTTACCTCAACTTCAACTGAACTCTTGACCAAAACATAAAACTTGTAGCCCTTTGAGTTAGCTTTCCAATGCATCAAGAATCACCTCATTTGGATTTGTGTGGGCTGATAAATGACCGAAATACCCTTGACTGTTTCATTGCCCTGTTTTAGCTTCGACTATTAGAAATTGGCTACTGTAATTCGGCTTTTTGACTTGCAAAACCTTCAAACTCGATTTCGATGTCTTCACCAAAGTTGTAGTTCTATCTCTTATCTTCAAATTGATTTAAGAATCATCTCAATCCGATTATTGTAGCTCAAGATACAGCCAAAATACCACGAGGTGTCAAACCGGTCAAAAATGCACAAAATCCAAGTAAAAAGTGATAAAAACCTCATTTAATCACTTAAGAACATTTTTCACCAATTATAGCCAAAATGATTCATTTTCCTCCAATAATATAACCAAAGTGACTAAAAAATAATATAAAATGTCATACAATTATTACGTAAATTAGTCACTTATCATGATTTATCTCATGAAAATATTGTGAATTTTGCTCTTTTTCTAGATTGTGATCCTACCTCATTTGAGGAAGCTATCAACAATGACCATTGGGCTTGTGCAATGGATGAAAAAAATTCATACTATTAAGAAAAATGATACATAGGAATTGACTACTATCTTGCCTGAGAAAAGCCAACTGGAGTGAAATTGGATTATAAGATCAAATATAAACTGACAAGATAGGTGGATCGCTTTGAGGTTGGTTGTCAAAGGCTATAAGCAAAAGGCATTATTTTAAAGTTTTTGCACCATTTGGCAGACTTGAAACTATTCGTGTGATTATCTCACTTACTGCCAATAATTATTGTAAAATTCATCACATGGATGTGAAATATGCTTTCTCAAATGATTTTCTTGAAGAAGAAGTCTATTTGAGTAACCACCTCAATTAGAGTCTGTGACAGCCCCACCTTACCCTAAGGCGAACCAAAGGGTTCGGCGGACCGCCTGCCCAGCTCTCGCCAGGACTCGTTCACTCACATCAAAGAAAGTAAATAAAGCCTCGAGAATAAGCGGAAACGAAACCCAGACTTGAAACATATACTTACATTTATCCCAAGCTCAACCAAATATACAGTCCCAAATGTATACATAAGCTTTAAATTCTTAGTACATTCCAACCCTAATCAAGCACTAGAACGAGATCAAAAGCCAAAACAATACAAAAGGCTAAACTATACTATACAGGTCTCTCGCCCTTGCTCGCAACCCCTGTTAAGGAAAACAAAAGACGTGGAATGAGCTAAAAGCCCAGCGAGGTTCTATATACTCAACTAAGCAATTAAACAAGGACATTAGCACGTAATAACAAGTAATCCAAATAACATTTACGATATAAAGCAGGAATAACACATTCATTAAAAGGATACGGAGTCATTCGTTCATTCGTTCGTTCATCGACCATCCATTCCTTCAATCATTTAGAAAAATTTCATTTGTCATTGAAAATCCCTCCGTCATTCTTGCCATTCATTCGTTCATTTCGTTCTTCCCCTTCTGGCCAGCGCACTGGCCAGTCCTTCCCAAACTTCATGGTCATACTCGAGTATACCAAACATTCATTCACCCAGGGTCACTAATCGCCCGACCGAGTCCGCTTCTGGCTCGAGTCGACCAATAACCAAGGGCAAGGGCCCAGTTCAGCCCGAAGGCTTACATTCATGCACAAGTAACATTCAATCATTCAATCATTGAAAATTTCACGTTCATTTAGGTCGAGTGCGATAAAGTACACACTCGCCTAGAAAAGTCGTTTTGAGTATTCATTGAAACATTTAAGAGTTCAAATAACTATAACAAGCCACGTAGTCAATGGAAATATAGCGTACCTCAATCACATAACAAGGCAACAATCCAAATAGTCACAACAATTCACATAGTCATTAAAACAAATCGTATATAGAACACTCACCTAATTAAGCAAAATTACGTCCAAAGTATCCCTCCGGATCTCAACCCTAGTCTCCAAGAAACCCTAAGAGTAATCAAGAGAATACATTATGGTTCTATCATCAAAATATGTGGGTGAGTCAAAGAAATCCGAATAAAACTAATACAAAGTAAAAGTATGATTTTAGAAGTGGAAAGAGTACATTTTGATCAAAGGAAATGAGTAACTAAAGGTTTTCCAAACCAAACATGAAAACTAAGCTCAAAAGGTTTTAGAAAATTAAATCGGAAAAATTTGGAAACAGTTGCCACTTCAGAATATGGCCAGAACTTGGTCGGATACACGGCCGGATAGTGAACAGTAGTTTTTCCTCATTTTTCGTAAAACGTGTTTTTGGCTCAAAACTAACACATTTACAAAGAATTAATGTATAACAAGTATCTTGGTTAAAAATCATATGAGAAAGGTAATTAAATACCTTGAATTCACACTTTAAAACCTTGCGCGTTAAAATTAGGTTTTGTGGCCGAGAAACCCTAGGCCACTCCTTTTGTTTCGGAACGAAAATGAACACGTATTTGAAGTTCAAAACTCGACAATTGGAACCAAACATTATGGTACAAATGGAAATGTACAAATGCAAGTAAACTAGCTCACATAACACTACTCAAGTGGAACTAAGTTACTCTAAGCCAAGTAAGCCAAGTAAGTCTAATGCATCACAAAACTACATTCCAATCTCATTTCCATTCACTCAAGTTCAAGAAAATAAACGGACAGCATTTCCCCTTGTTTTTCCTTACTTTTCCATCCTACAACCAACCACAAATCATACCATTCAATCATAATTGCAAATACCAACCATAAGCTATCAAACACCCTTAAAATGCAACCAATTGAAGCTTTACAGCCATCCAAAACCAGGCCCAAATATTCCAACATAACTCAGCACACAAAACTCCGATTCAGTTGATTCCAAAGCCATATGAAAGCTAAGATACAAGGCTACAACTCTTAAGAAGGCATAAAAAGCTAATTCAGTAATCTTCCCAGCCAAAAGAGCCAATACAGAGGCTGATTATCATTTCTCGGACAGAAACAGGGCAGCAGGGGTAAAATAGTCATTTCACAGGCTACAGTGCTCCGATTGAGCTGAAATTTTACAGGCATAACCTACACTCAATTCTCTACAACTTTCATGTTTTGAGCTAAGTCCAATTCGGCCTCCATCATGGCCGAACAACACTGGTCAGATTAGGGCAGAAAATTCCCAATAAATCAGAAATTTAACCAACTCTCCATTAATCCACAAAATCATCCATTAATCATGTTAGCAAGCCACCATAGGCCACTAATTATCATCTATTGGAACCAAAGAAGGGTGTTCTTAGCAATCTTACCTTGAAACCTCAAAGAAAGTTGGTAGCTTAGACTTCCTCCTCCCAAAACAACTCCACCAAGGCCTTCAATTTCCCTTAGCTAGCACTTGTATGGTGTAGTTTTCAATTTGGTTGGTTAAATCTCAAGATTTGGCAAGGATTGAAGTTGGAAATTGAAGAGCTCTCTCTTGTTTTCTCTCCAAGGGGCTGGCCAAGAACAAGAGAAATGAGAAGCTTTTTGGTCAAATTTTGGTTTTAAGAAAGTAAATGTCTTGGTCAAAAGTCCAACATCCAATGAGAACATGACATGTGGCCTCTTGAAGTTTCTAAGCTTATCTCCTCTCCTCCAATAATTCAAGTAGCTAACTAACCTCTAATTATCTTCTAACACCATGTAGAATAATATCACTTAGTATTTCATCACCTAATCGGCAAAATTATATCGCACTAGCGGGCCCCACATCGAACAAATGCACTTCAAGTTATGTACACTAACTTATACTAGGAAAATGATTTAAAAATTGTACTTACTTGTAAAATGTACAAAACATTTAATATTTTCAAAGGACAGTATAAAATATGGCCAAGGAAATAAAATAATACTTGAAAATGTGAAAATTTTCGGGTTCTCACACTCTCTCCCCCTTAAGAAATTTCGTCCTCGAAATTTTACCTTCCGTTTCCTCATGTGATCCCGGAGCTTGTTGCGGTTCTATGGCATATATCTGAGCTGGTGTAGTTGTTCGGTTCCCTCGTTCGTTAGTCGGTTTCGGTTTGGCTCCACTTACTTGTTGAGTACCAGCCTCTCGTGGCTGCTTCCTTGGACAATTTTCAGTTGATGCTCACCACTCCCACAGATCAAACACTTCCGCCCTTTCCTCCAGCAATCATTCTCGGTGTGGTTTGCCTTCCCACAATATCCACAAACCAAGCGAGGAATTACAGTTTGGCTTTCGCGAAAAGTCTTCTCAGGTACTATCTGACTTCCTTTTGTAGATCCCTCATATAGTGCTCCAAATGTCCAGGGTGGATGAGGGAAATGGTTCACTTTTGGCACTTTGGAGGGCGTTGTCTTTTCCCCAGATTCTCCGGTATGCTACTAGGTGCGCCCCTTTTCCGCACTTGAAAAGCTTTTACTTGTGCTTTTGCATCCTCAATTCTTTGTGCTTTCTCAAGAGCTTCCGTAAAGGTGTTAATTTGAACTGCCGCCGCTAAAGCTTCTTGAATTTCCAAATTCAAGCCTTGGATGAACCGCCTTATCCTTCTTCGCTCAGTAACCACTAATTCAGAGGCGAACTTGGATAGTTTAGTGAATTTCGTCTCATATTCGGCCACACTTGGTTCCCTGACGCAATCCAATAAATTCGTCTCCCTCCTTTCTTGGACCAGAGGTGGGAGGTACTTCTCGTAAAATTCCCGTGTGAAGTTCACCCATGTCCACGCAGTTTGTTCTCTCTCCCATTTGGCCCTAATAACATTCCACCATGCTCGGGCCGGTCCTTCAAATTGAAACACAGCAAAGTTCACTTGTCTTTGCTCCGTGTAGTTTAGGGCGGCGAAGATGTTAATCATTACTTCTAACCACTGTTCAGCTATATCTGGATCAGATCCTCCAAGGAATTTGGGAGGATTAAACTTTTGAAACCTTTCCAAAGCCCTATCTTCTCCTACCTCTCTTATCTCAGGGTTCTGGGGTTGATTTACTGGCAATTGGCCTTGTTGATCTACCAATCGCGCGAGGATACCAGTCATTTGTTGTATCGCCGTCGCCACTTGATCTCCGGCCTCAACCCTCGGCCCACGCTCTTGCTCAGTTACTGTTGCTCTTTCTTTACTGGGTTCTCGAGCTTGCCTAGCCCCACGGCCACGACCAGCTCCACGTCCGCGACTACGTCTCCCGTCCATTCCTTTTTCTCTCTCTCTTTTTTTTTTTTTTTTTTTCAAAAGGCGTTTTAGTATGCAAATAAAGTAATTGACTAAAATGGCAAGATATAACACACCAAATATGCAAGGAAACATATCAAGTTAGACAAATTAAGCCAAGTTAAAAAGTCACAAGTTAAATACACACAGTAGTAACCAAATATATATACAGTAGCAGTACAGGGCAAAACAAAGGAAAATCACGACGTGCCATACCACACTCGGCTAAACACTTCCCCATCCGATCTCTCACTTCCCTTACTATCCGCTATACATCCGTTAACACTTTACACTTACTTCACTAAACATTAGCTCAATCCTGTTTCCCACGAAAGATCGCAAATCCTTAGTACTACCCGCGTACTCAGGTACAAGAATCCGAGATAATTCGCCACTCGAGCTGGTCAGTCCCAAGTGTAAATTATCTACAATCGAGATTCCTACCGGACGTACATTTCTATTGTCCTCAAGTACCCTAAAAAGGATGTACACTTATAACATGCACGATCATAACTTATGCTCAAAAGAGCTCTTAGTCCTTCACACTTATTCACGGAATCAGGACCATACACCACTTGGCCCAAGCTCACTCCGCGCAGAGACCACGCGAAGCTGCTCTGATACCACCTGTGACAGCCCCACCTTACCCTAAGGCGAACCAAAGGGTTCGGCGGACCGCCTGCCCAGCTCTCGCCAGGACTCGTTCACTCACATCAAAGAAAGTAAGATAAAGCCTCGAGAATAAGCGGAAACGAAACCCAGACTTGAAACATATACTTACATTTATCCCAAACTCAACCAATTACATAGTCCCAAATATATACACAAGCTTTAAATTCTTAGTACATTCCAACCCTAATCAAGCACTAGAACGAGATCAAAAGCCAAAACAATACAAAAGGCTAAACTATACTATACAGGTCTCTCGCCCTTGCTCGCAACCCCTGTTAAGGAAAACAAAAGACGTGGAATGAGCTAAAAGCCCAGCGAGGTTCTATATACTCAACTAAGCAATTAAACAAGGACATTAGCACGTAATAACAAGTAATCCAAATAACATTTACGATATAAAGCAGGAATAACACATTCATTAAAAGGATACGGAGTCATTCGTTCATTCGTTCGTTCATCGACCATCCATTCCTTCAATCATTTAGAAAAATTTCATTTGTCATTGAAAATCCCTCCATCATTCTTGCCATTCATTCGTTCATTTCGTTCTTCCCCTTCTGGCCAGCGCACTGGCCAGTCCTTCCCAAACTTCATGGTCATACTCGAGTATACCAAACATTCATTCACCCAGGGTCACTAATCGCCCGACCGAGTCCGCTTCTGGCTCGAGTCGACCAATAACCAAGGGCAAGGGCCCAGTTCAGCCCGAAGGCTTACATTCATGCACAAGTAACATTCAATCATTCAATCATTGAAAATTTCACGTTCATTTAGGTCGAGTGCGATAAAGTACACACTCGCCTAGAAAAGTCGTTTTGAGTATTCATTGAAACATTTAAGAGTTCAAATAACTATAACAAGCCACGTAGTCAATGGAAATATAGCGTACCTCAATCACATAACAAGGCAACAATCCAAATAGTCACAACAATTTCACATAGTCATTAAAACAAATCGTATATAGAACACTCACCTAATTAAGCAAAATTACGTCCAAAGTATCCCTCCGGATCTCAACCCTAGTCTCCAAGAAACCCTAAGAGTAATCAAGAGAATACATTATGTTCTATCATCAAATATGTGGGTGAGTTAAAGAAATCCGAATAAAACTAATACAAAGTAAAAGTATGATTTTAGAAGTGGAAAGAGTACATTTTGATCAAAGGAAATGAGTAACTAAAGGTTTTCCAAACCAAAACATGAAAACTAAGCTCAAAAGGTTTTAGAAAATTAAATCGGAAAAATTTGGAAACGAGTTGCCACTTCAGAATATGGCCAGAACTTGGCCGGCTACACGGCCGGATAATGAACAGTAGTTTTTCCTCATTTTTCGTAAAACGTGTTTTTGGCTCAAAACTAGCACATTTGCAAAGAAATTAATGGTATAACAAGTATCTTGGTTAAAAATCATATGAGAAAGGTAATTAAATACCTTGAATTCACACTTTAAAACCTGCGCGTTAAAATTAGGTTTTGTGGCCGAGAAACCCTAGGCCACTCCTTTTGTTTCGGAACGAAAATGAACACGTATTTGAAGTTCAAAACTCGACAATTGGACCCAAACATTATGGTACAAATGGAAATGTACAAATGCAAGTAAACTAGCTCACATAAACTACTCAAGTGGAACTAAGTTACTCTAAGCCAAGTAAGCCAAGTAAGTCTAATGCAATCACAAAACTACATCCAAATCATCATTTCCATTCACTCAAGTTCAAGAAAATAAACGAGACAACATTTCCCCCTTGTTTTTCCTTACTTTTCCATCCTACAACCAACCACAAATCATACCATTCAATCATAAATTGCAAATACCAACCATAAGCTATCAAACCCCTTAAAATGCAACCAATTGAAGCTTTACAGCCATCCAAAACCAGGCCCAAATATTCCAACATAACTCAGCACAACAAAACTCCGATTCAGTTGATTCCAAAGCCATATGAAAGCTAGATACAAGGGCTACAACTCTAAGAAGGCATAAAAAGCTAATTCAGTAATCTTCCCAGCCAAAACAAGCCAATTACAGAGGCTGATTATCATTCCGGACAGAAACAGGGCAGCAGGGGTAAAATAGTCATTTCACAAGGCTACCGTGCTCCGATTGAGCTGAAAACTTTACAGGCATAATTTACATTCAAATACTCTACAACTTTCATGTTTTGAGCTAAGTCCAATTCGGCCTCCATCATGGCCGAACAACACTGGTCAGATTAGGGCAGAAAATTCCCAATAAATCAGAAATTTAAACCAACTCTCCATTAATCCACAAAATCATACCATTAATCATGTTAGCAAGTCCACCATTAGGCCACTAATTATCATCTATTGGAAACCAAAGAAGAAGGGTGTTCTTAGCAATCTTACCTTGAAACCTCAAAGAAAGGGGTGGCTTAGTCCTTTCTCCTCCCAAAACAACTCCACCAAGGCCTTCAATTTCCCTTAGCTAGCACTTGTGTGGTGTAGTTTTCAATTTGGTTGGTTAAATCTCAAGATTTGAGCAAGGATTGAAGTTGGAAATTGAAGAGCTCTCTCTTGTTTTCTCTCCAAGGGGGCTGGCCAAGAACAAGAGAAATTGAGAAGCTTTTTGGGTCAAATTTTGGTTTTAAGAAAGTAAATGTCTTGGGTCAAAAGTCCAACATCCAATGAGAACATGACATGTGGGCCTCTTGAAGTTTCTAAGCTTATCTCCTCTCCTCCAATAATTCAAGTAGCTAACTAACCTCTAATTATCTTCTAACACCATGTAGAAATAATATCACTTAGTATTTTCATCACCTAATCGGCAAAATTATATCGCACTAGCGGGCCCCACATCAAACAAATGCACTTCAAGTTATGTACACTAACTTATACTAGGAAATGATTTAAAAATTGTACTTACTTGTAAAAATGTACAAAATATTTAATATTTTCAAAGGAAGTATAAAATATGGCCAAGGAATAAAATAATACTTGGAAAATGTGAAAATTTTCGGGTTCTCACAGAGTCGCTGTTCTACCACCTTCTATCAAGTTGAGTAGTCCATCTTGATTCTAGGTTCCGCAATCCAAATGATTGATCATCCGTCTAGATCCTTTGGCAATTGTGCTACGTGTCTCGGAACGAGTTGACCGAGGAGCGTATCAGTTGGCTTTAGAGCTGGTTGAGGTATCAATTCGTTATATCCGTTTTTCTTGTTTCATCTAGTCGTTCTAGGCTTTATAGTTTCCGCTGCCTTGCTATTTATTGCATAGTTGAAATCTGTCCGAAGTTGTGTTCAATTGTTGCGTCTTGAAAATCTGTCCGTAGTCTTGTTCACTTGTTGTGTCAAATCTGTCCGAAGTTTGTTTCTTCATTGTTTTAAATTGCTGTCCGTATTTTGTGCCTTGTCGTGAGTCTTCAATTTCTGTCCTTCCTTGTGTTCCTTCGTATGTCTTGAACTTGTGTCCGTGATTTGTGTTGTTCGCTTGGCAAAAAAAATTCTGTCCATAGTTGTGTCACAAATCTGCCCGAAACTTACTTGTTGTTTGTTGCGTCGTTAATCACGTCTTGTCGTTCACAAATCTATCCAAGTGTGTCGTCAATTTCTGTCCATAGTGCAATTGAAAGTCTGTCTTCGTGTTCCATCATTAGTCTCAACGTGTTGTCTGAAGTTGCTTGTCTATTGCTGTCCGTAATTTCTAGTATCATTGTTCTTGTGTTATCCAACTTGTAACTCATTTTCAAATCTGGATTTTGTGAAAACTTGTTGGTGTTTTGTGAATCTTGAGAGAACCTACAAGAATCTTGAGTTTCTTGAATTTCTTGACCACAATCTTGGAATTCTTGACAACCTTCTTGAAATTTCTTGAAGGATCTTGAAGTTCTTGAAAGTTTCTTGTTCGTGTGATTGGCCAAAAGAACAAATCTGGAATTTCTTCCATTCGGCCAAACGTTATGGTGTTCTTGTCGTGTTAGTAAAAAAAAATGAAAAAAAACAGAAAAACAAAAGACAAAAAAGAAGAAGGAAGAATCGGTTGGCAAAATGAAAGAGAAAAAAAAGAGAGAAGATAGCAACCGAATTGTGTTGGAACAAAATTCTGATTTGTGCAATCCCTCTTGGAATTGGATTTGGAACTTTCTAAAAGTTGTTTTCAAGAGGAAAAGGGTCTTCAAAAGGTTTCCAAAAATTAACTTGTTTCCAAATTCAATTAGGAAACTAGTGGACAGCTTGGATAACTCTCCTATTTCCACTTGACTAAGTCCATTCGAATTAGGAAACTTCCAAATCTCGCATTTGCTTATTTCCTTTTTCCATTCTCGCAACTTCCAAATCTATCCGCCTTAGGAAATGGCCAAAACCATATACTACCATGACCAAATTGTTTCCAAATTGTGTCTTGTTCTTGGTTACTCTTGTGCGAAAGCTTGGTGAACAATTTGAGGGTCTTGTGCGGCATTTCTCACGCTACCCGAACCGGCAAGGTAAGAATTTTTTGGTAAGACTATTAGAGTGAATTTGGAGTGAAACACTTAAGGAGTGAAGTGAGGCTATATTTGTATTCTTTGTCTTGTTTGCTAACACTTGGTAGGACAAGCGAAAGCCAATGGAGCAAGCTAATCCAACGGCCGACTACACCATGATGTTCAATGCGATGAAATCCGAACTTAAGCGGATTAGTGAGCAACAAATGGAGGAAATGCATAGCCGTTTTGATGAGCTTTCCAAGAGCTTCACTAAAGGCTCTCGATCCAGGTCCCACAACCGACATCAAGGTGGATCCAAAGGGTCAAATTATGAGGACTACTCCGCAAGTGAGGATAAAAAGAGAGCTGACAGGCCAAAGAGGGACACTACCAAGGAAGTGCTTCGGGGACTTGAAATCAAAGTTCCTACTTTCCAAGGAAAAAGTGACCCTGAGCCTTACTTGGAATGGGAAGACCGAATCGAAATGGCCTTCGATTGCTATGATTATAGCGAGGAACAAAAGGTAAAGGTTGCCACTGTTGAGTTCACCGAATATGCACTCATTTGGTGAGATCAAATAAGGACTGGTAGGAGAAGGAATGGGGAGCCGCAAGTCCGAATTTGGCGTGAACTCAAGGCAATGATGCGCAAGAGGTTTGTTCCAAGCTACTACAACCGAAATCTCCACTCAAAACTGCAAACTCTCACTCAAGGTAACATGAGTGTGGAGGATTATTACAAGGAGATCGAAATGGCCATGATGAGAGCTAATATCCAAGAAGATAGTGAGGCCACGAAGGCAAGGTTTCTTAGAGGATTAAACTCTGAACTTCAAGAGGCCTTAGAACTTCAACACTACTTGGATATGAGTGACCTACTTGAACTAGCCATCAAGGCCGAGAGGGGAAGGAAACAATGAAGGGGAGGCTGAACCAACACCACCATGAACCCACAACCTTGGAGAGGAGGTCAGCCGAGAAGAACCTCTCACGAAGCTGGAAATTTGGCTACACCATCCACTTCTAGCCGAAACCACGGTAACTTCCTTAACCGCAATTTCCATTCTACCCCTAACAAGGTTGTTGATCCATCTAGGTCCACTTCAAAGCCTATTCAAGAGACTCCTAAACCTAGGAGTAGAGACATTAAGTGCTTAAATATCAAGGATTCGGACATATCCAATCTCAATGTCCGAATCAAAGGGCCATGCTTATAACTCACAATGAAGAAGTTGTATCTGATGATGATGATTGTGAGGAATGCCGATTTTGACCAAGGAAGAATGCTTTGAAATTGACTTGACCGAGGAAAAATGTTCACCAACCCAAGGTGAAATTGGTTGTTTGGCAGCAAGAAAAGTTCTAACCGCCTGAGTTAAGGAGGATGAGCAGTTACAAAGAGAAAACTTGTTTTACACTCGGTGTAAAGTAAGTGATAAAGTGTGCAGCTTCATCATCGATGGCGAAAGTTGCACCAATGTAGTAAGTTTGCTAATGGTGGAAAGCTTAGGCCTGCCTACAACCCGACATCCGCACCCGTACCGATTCCAATGGCTAAGTGAAGATGGTGAAGTACGTGTCTACAAGCAGGTACGTCTTCCTTTCTCAATTGGAAATTACATTGATGAAGTTGTTTGTGATGTTGTCCCTATGCATGCTACTCATGTGATATTAGGAAGACCTTGGCAATTTGATAAGCATGTTACTTTTGATGGTAGATCTAACAAATATACTCTCTTGCACAATGGTAAACGAATGGTCTTAACACCCCTCACACCTGCTCAAGTGTATGAGAACCAACTTAAATTGTAAAGAGAATGTGATTTAGACCGTCAAAAGAGAAAACTCAAGGGAACCGATTCTGGAAATTGCTCCAAATCGACCCTTGAGCATTCGGCCAAGAGCACCAATGTTGGCCCTAGTGTTACAAATGATCAAGTATTGATTAAGTCAAGCACTAGAAAACAAAGCATGATAATCAAGGCTAAGAATGTTAGGAAAATTTTGTATTCTGATCAGCCTGTGTTACTTATGATTTGCAAACATGTGCTCTTGAATGTTGATGACCTCGATAAGGCGTTGCCTTCGAGTGTAGTTGCATTGTTGCAGGAATTTGAGGACGTGTTCCCTGATGAGATCTCTAATGGCTTACCACCTATCCGAGGGATCGAGCACCAAATCAACCTCATTCCTGGAGCACCCCTACCCAACAAGCCCGCCTATTCAATGGGTCTGGAGGAAACTAAGGAACTCCAAAGGCAAGTTGATGGCCTACTAGGTAAGGGTTGGATTAAGGAAAGTTTGAATCCGTACGCTGTACCTGTAATACTTGTTCCAAAAAAAGATGTACTTGGCGTATGTGTACTGATTGTAGAGCTGTAAATGCTATAACTATTCAATACCATCATCCCATTCCTAGATTATATGATATGCTAGATGAACTTGATGGTGCTGCTGTGAGGACTCATGTTTTTATTCTTAAAATAGTCATTTTTATAATTATTTACCCTAGATTAGTTAATTATATTATCGTTACCTGAATTTCTTTTAAATTCCGCTTTATCGCGCGCGAATCGGAAGTTCGCGTATTTCGCGTCAGAACGGCTAAGTGGAGATTTGAGAAATTTATACTAGACTACTAAGAATGAATAATAACATATTAAAGGAATTACATTGGAAGATTAGTGCACTAGTACAACAAACAAGAGAGAAAAATGGTAGTGCACCTCACTATTCGAGCACTATTCAAAGTTGACTTTTGTAAAGCTTTTTGTCCACAATTTCTTCAAGCTTCCAAGGCAAGATTGAACACTCAAAACCCTCCTCTCTCTCATACCTTTCTCCGCCGAAACTCAAGAGGAAAGAAGAGAAGAAAGCTCTCTTCATCTTGCTCCATTTTTGCTTCCATTTCACTTGAAAATCTTCACCCAACTCACAAAACCTTTGGAGATTAGTTCTAGCTTGGAGAAAGACAACATCTTGTGGACCTTCTTGGAGGATTTATGGTGGAAAAAACTGATTTTTCATCTAGAGTTAGAGGCAAACCTTTAACTCTTCTAGTCTTTCCATTTTCTTCAAGAATCATGGTTAGTTTTGCATGGGTTTGAAACCCTAAGCAAGAAATAAGTTAGAGGACTTGAGGTGTGTCATTTCTCGCTTTAATCTCTAGGCTAGCGGTCTTGAGGTGGATTATAGGTAGCTACCTTGAGGATTTGTTGCTTGATTAATGTTGTTTCTGTGATGGATGAAAGGTTTACGGTTAGAAAATGGAGAGAAAGTTGGAAAATTTTGGTTAGTGTGCTGGTCGAAAATTCTATCCTTGTTGTTCAGTGGTTGTTTCCAAATTTTGATGCCCGGATGACTATGAAATTGATGGATATATGTTGTATATTGTGTGTACAAAGTGCCTTCCAAAAATCGTTTCATTTGGTTGCATAAAACTTGACTTTTAGCAAAAATCAAATCTGGAAAACATATAGCAGAGGTCTCGGATAGGGCTTCTTTGTTCGAACATATCTCTTTGTACAAAGTTGAAATTGAGTGTAGTTAGCGGCATTCAAAACTAGACATTCATAAATTTCTAACGGTATAAAAATCATCTACTAGTTCAAATTGAGTGAACCGTAGTGATTCAGCAAAGTTGACTGTCCTGTTGTGACTGTCTGTCCGAGAGGAATGGAGAAGTTGCATCTTGTGGCTTGAATTTCTCTCACTTGCGAATTGATTTTGGAAACTACTCTTTCTGATGAAATGTAGAATTTTAAACCTAGTTTATAATTCGGAAAACCATTCTTAATTTGAACTTATATTGAGTGAGATGTGGTCTGATTTCGAAAGTGCAATAAAGCTGGAAACTGGAAAGTTTTTCCCTTCTTGCTAGCCGAATGGTCAGGTTTATTTTGGGATGTTTTGTTTCGAAAATTTTGATGTCAACTACCCATAAATTGTTTATTAAATGTTTCTAGAACCTTGGTTTCAAAAATGGATCGATTTGGGGCTGATTTCATTGTACCAAACTTTTGAAAAGAAAGAAAGAGTGGGTTGGCAGATTTGCTTTGAAAATTTCATGAACTTTAGTCATTTGGTTAACTGCCTTCCCACGTGATTTTTTGCCTATACTTTTATAGAGAGGTAGTAACACACATGAAAGTTTAAGTGTACCAAATTTGGTGTAATTTCAATATCATTTAGATATTCAAATAACGCCCCAAAGATGACTCTTCAAATCTGGAAATTTCTGATCAGTGTACAAAATTCAGCCGACTTTAAGCTACTATATCTTGACGCTCAAAATTCCGAATTTAGTTCCGTTTGTTGTTTTTGAAATATTTTTTGGAACTCTCATTGTTTTACGAATTTCAATGGTTGATTCACTTTCTGTGAATTATACCGAATTTCCAAAGATTACTGGAAAACCAAGACTGGTTCAAATCTGTCTTCTTGGAACTGAAACTTTGAGCTGAAAAATGAGTGCTTTCCGTTTAGAATCTTGGAAACGTGTCTTCTAGGAACTTTTAATACTTCGAACTTAGTTTCCGATGGTATAAATTTTTCCATTTTTGGACATGCCAAACTCAAGATTTGATTTTCCAAAGATTGTCGCGCAAAGCCGAAATTTCCCGATTTCTTAGGAAACGAGTTTTAAGAACTTGTTACTTTCTTTTGATATCAATAGACCGTTTTAAACTCAATTTCATGGAAGAGACAAGTCTTTCTTGGGACTTTAACCCCTCATTTTTGAACCTCAATTTTCGAGAGGTTAAGGTTCTCTTTTAAGACATTGACTTAATCTAAACAAGTGTACATTCTTTCTTGGTTGATGCATGGTTGTGAGTGATAGAAAATCGTTATTTCTTCAGGCGCTCAAGGGGATCTTCAAGAGAATCTTAGAGCGGACGCCTAAAAGCTTGTTTAATCACTTACTCACTTTTTGACTTGGTGAGTGTCAAATGCATGATTGGTTGTGGAATACGTGAATTGCTTCTTGTTAATTATGTGAATTCGAATTGTCGAGACGAGTGTGTACTTTATCGCACTCGTTCTCTTTTAAATGAAATTATGATCGAATTTCGCTATGTGAATTGATATTCAACTCGTGTGAAAGGAATGTGGTTGTGAATCGTATTTGTGATCGTCAATTGGAGCGTTGTCGCATCGACTTATATTCGTATTCGGGGGACGCCCAAACTCGTTGGCTAACTTTGCGAATCGAGCCAGTATGGGCTTGGTCGAGAAGCTTAGTAAACCATGAGCAAACATTAAACTTGATCTATTGGAGAGATCTTACTTGGCATACTCGCGTAGTATTGCCACGATATACTCGAGTAATATCAAAACCTTGATGAGCGGGCCCAATAAGGGGGTGTAACAGTGACGGGATTTGAGGAAAGTGGTGTTTCTACGGATTTTATACTTATGTGGTTGACGGAGTGTCAACATGGAATTGATCAAGACCTTGACTCAGCTACGTGGGAATTAACTCCTGAGAGCTACAGTATCCTTGAATTGTTTCTGCTTACTTTCCTACTTGGAATGTTAGTTACTCGAACTTTATAGTTTTACTTCTTGTATAAATGTTGTTCCTAATTGGACTACGTTTTTGCATGTGTGTTTCTTGGTCTCACGAGCATTCGCTCACCCCATTAGCTTTGTTTTCCTTAACAGGAGTTGAAATTGAAAGAATTATGGAGAAACCAACTTGAAGGACTTTTCATTAGGGTTTTGAATGTAATTGTTTAGACAACTTTGGCGGTTGTATATTTTGGGGAATGCTGATGTACTTTTGGTAACTTGTGATGTAAGACTTGTATAGTTTTAAGAAAGCGACCCTTTCTTTATATTTTCGACTTTTAGTATCGATTGATTATCCATAAGTTGAATTCGTCTCATAGTGAGTCCTGCCAAGAGTTGGGCAGGCGTCCCGCCGATACCCTTTGGTTCGCCTTAGGGAGAAGTGGGGGCGTCACAGTTGGTATCAGAGCACTAGGTTTAGAGATCTATTTGGGAGATATATTAGAGACCTTACCCTCAAGAATAGGAATGAGATAATTTAGTTATATCTTAAGCAATGTTTGAGCGAGTTAGTGACTTTATGTTTCTAACCCGAAAATTGTGGTTGTTTTGTAGGGATGGAGAATGGTAATGGAGGACACGCTGCTAATGATAATAGTCATGCTAATGGCCACGTGGAGCTCCTTAGGCCTATCTACTATCGAGCACTTGGTGGAGGAGCTCGTGTTCGATTCTCGCCTTCTTCTAGGTTTCCCCGTTGTCCCTGTAGGTCGACGCACGCGTACCCTAATGACCTGATACTGTCCATTGAAGCTGAGCGTCGTCAGTTGGTGAATACCAACAGAGTTTTACTTCAGAAGGTCGAGGAGCTGAGTGCTATGATTGATGCTCAGGGTGCTAGGATTGCGGAGTTAGAGGGGACGGTAGTGGACGAGTTAGCTAGGGTTGAGGCCGCCCGTGATGAGTTTCAGAGGGCTAGGGCTCGACTCACTAGAATAGGCGAGGAGCTCCGGGATCGGGTTTCTGGGATTCTAGCTGACACCACTATGTTGATTGATGAGGTGATGGATGTTTTGCAGAGTCCGGTTCAGGAGGGCACTGAGAAGGAGCCTTTTGAGGAAGATCCGGAGGAGGACCCTGCGGAGTTAGAGGGGACGGTAGTGGACGAGTTAGCTAGGGTTGAGGCCGCCCGTGATGAGTTTCAGAGGGCTAGGGCTCAACTCACTAGAATAGGCGAGGAGCTCCGGGATCGGGTTTCTGGGATTCTAGCTGACACCACTATGTTGATTGATGAGGTGATGGATGTTGTGCAGAGTCCGGTTCAGGAGGGCACTGAGAAGGAGCCTTTTGAGGAAGATCCGGAGGAGGACCCTGAGGAGGAGATTCCACCTGATAGTCCTGCTGAGGATTAGATTAGGAGTGATAAATCTTTTGACTTATGTAGTTAGGATTAGTTAGGGTGGTGCTAGTTCAAAGGCCATTGTATTTTGCTTGACTGTGTGGCCTACTTTTGAGGCACCTAAATCTACTTTTGACGTGCATGACTAATTGCACTTTTGTGACACCTGTGTGCCATATTTTTGTAAATGCCCCATGACTTGCTAATTGTATGAATTTTAAAGTGTTAATATATGTTAGTTATTGTTATTTCCAATGTTTTCATGTTGGCTCTTATTTTAAGTATTTTCTCGCGTAATTATTTTATTTATTGCATTAGGCATAACTAGAATTATGGACGGACGAAATAGTGGTAGAGGTCGTGGGCATGGGGTTAGGCAAACCCAACCTCAAGGGGATGATCAGGGATTGGCAACTGGGCCGACCTAGGGACAAGAAAATGTAGAATGTAATCAAGTGGCTACTGCCATTAATCGGATGACTGATACACTACAACGATTAGTAGAGCGACAGGGTTCAGGGCCAATTAACCAATCCGGGGCCCAGGATAGAGGGGACGATAGAGCCTTAGAGAGGTTTTTGAAATTTGCTCCGCCTAAGTTTATTGGGGGACCTGGTCCCAAGTTAGCGGAGAACTGCTGGAATGAATGGCTAATATTTTCGCCGCCTTAGACTATACTGAAGAGAGGCGAGTGAACTTTGCTGTCTTTCAGTTTGTGGGCGTTGCACGTGTTTGGTGGGACGTGATAAGGGGAAAGTGGGAAAGAGCGCAGACTCCTTGGATTTGGGAAAACTTCACGAGGGAATTCAATGAGAAGTTTCTTCCGTCTCTGATCCAAGAGAAGCGGGATGACGAATTTATAAAGTTGAGGCAAGGAACCTTTAGCGTGGCCGAGTATGAGGGGAAGTTCACTAAACTTTCTAAGTATGCTCCAGAATTGGTGATTAATGAGCGAAAAGGATAAGACGTTTTGTACAAGGAAGGATAAGAAGTTTTGTGCAAGTGCTTAATGTGGAGATTCAGGAGGGGTTGGCAGCAGCCCAAATCTCTACGTTCACCGAAGCTCTAGAGAAAGCGCAGAGAGTTGAGAGCGCAAGGCTGCAAGTTAGGGACTTCCATACTAAGAAAAGGAACATTCCTAGTTACTTTTCTGGACAAGCCAGTAAAAGTGCCCCACCTTCTAAGATGGGAAGGGGAACGGGAGGAATAAGGGCCGCTGGAGCTCCAAGAGGAGCTTTATCAAGAGGAGGTCGTAGTGGGCAAGGTCCGAGCGAAAGGAACACCCTCTGGTGGTCAGACCGTGACTCCTCAAATTAGTTGTGGCTACTGTGGCAAACCCAATCATATGGAGAATGATTGTTGGAGAAAATTGGGGAAATGCTTGTATTGTGGTAGTACCGAGTACCAGATATCGAAATGTCCAACCGTACCAAAAGAAGGAGGTAGTACCCAAAGGCTAGAAAAGTCAACCTCTAAGCAGACTAGTGTTGGAGGGAGTCGACTAAAGGTACCTGTTAGGGTTTACGCATTGGACTATCAGCAGATTCCCGATGCTATTGAGGTGGTTGAAGGTACGATCCCTATTTTCCACCGTTTAGCTAAGGTTTTAATTGATCCGGGTGCAACACACTCTTTTGTGAACCCTAACTTTATGAGTGGAATAGATGTGAAGCCAATTAAGTTACCTTATGACTTGAAGGTTAGAACACCTACTGGGGAACAAAGTTTACTTGCTAACTTGGTGTATAGAGATTGTGAGATATGGGTTGGAGAACGGAAGTTACTAGCCGATTTGATGGGTTTAGATATTAAGGGGTATGATGTCATCCTAGGAATGAACTGGTTAACTCGCTACCATACTCAGTTGAATTGTAAGACGAAAATGGTAGAGTTGTGCATTCCAGGAGAGGCAACCCTAAAATTGGATATAAGGGGTAGATTAGTCTCATCTGCTCTTATTTTAGGAATTCGAGTTAGAAAGATGTTGAGTAAGAGAGCTCAAGGATATTTGGCTTTTCTTATAAATACTGCTAATGATAAAGTGAGGTTGGAAGATATGCCTGTAGTGAAGGAGTATCTGGATGTTTTTCCTGTAGAATTAGAGTCTTTGCCTCCGGAAAGGGAGATAGCTACAGCTGAATTGAAAGAGCTGAAATTGCAGTTGCAAGATTTGCCAGAGCGAGGTTTTATAAAGGAAAGTGATTCACTATACGGAACCCCGGTATTGTTTGTTAAAAAGAAAGATGGAAGTTTAAGGTTGTGTATAGACTACCGAGACTTGAACGATGTTACTATTAAGAATAAGTACCCTTTACCCCACATTGATGAATTGTTTGACCAATTGCAAGGGGCGGTAGTATTTTCAAAGTTGGATCTCAGGCAGGGTTATTATCAGTTGAGGATTTTGAAAAAAAATATACCTAAAGCTGCCTTTAACTCGAGGTACGGACACTTTGAGTTCTCAGTAATGCCGTTCGGATTGACTAATGCACCTGCGGCTTTTATGGATTTAATGCACAGAATCTTTAAGCCTTATCTAGATCAGTTTGTGGTAGTATTCATCGATGATATACTGGTGTACTCTAAAACTTTGGAAGATCACGAGAAACATTTGAGAATTGTTTTACAAACTTTGAGGGAATATCAGTTGTATGCTAGTTTAGCAAATGTGAATTTTGGTTGAACAAAGTGACTTTCTTAGGTCATATAATTTCCAATGACGGAATTAATATGGATCCAGCCAAAGTTGAAGCAGTGTTTAAGTGGAAGCAACCGGAAAACCCTACTGAAGTTCGAAGTTTTATAGGGTTAGCAGGGTATTATAAGTGATTTATCAAAAAATTTTCTAAAATTGCTGGATCCATGACTGAATTGACTAAGAAAAGTGGAAATTTTATATGGAGCCCGAAATGTGAAGAAAGTTTTCAGGAGTTAAAAAGGCGATTGACGAGGGCACCTGTATTAGCTTTGCCCAACGGAAAGGATAGTTTTGTAGTATATACAGATGCTTCCAAAGAAGGTTTGAGGTGTGTATTGATGCAGAATGATAAGGTGATTGTGTATGCCTCTAGAAAATTAAAGCCGCACGAGAGAAACTACCCAACTCATGATTTGGAGCTAGCGGCTGTAGTGTTTGCATTAAAGAAGTGGAGGCATTACCTATATGGAGTGACATTTGAGGTTTTCACGGACCATAAGAGTCTTAAGTATTTGTTTTCTCAAAAAGAGTTGAATTTGAGACAACGTAGATGGCTGGAATTTTTGGAGAATTACGATTGCACGATAAATTATCATCCAGGAAAAGCCAATGTAGTGGCCGATACTTTAAATCGTCAAGTGCAAGTGGCAGGATTGATGATTAAAGAATTGCATTGTTGGAAGAGATTAGTTGTTGGAATTCTCGACTTGAACCGAGAAAAGTGATCCTTGGGAATATTATCGTGAAATCCACTTTGTTGGAACATATCAAGGAAACACAAGAGAAGGACCCTGAAGTACAAAAGTGGTTGGAGAAAGTTAATAAAGGAGAAAAGTCAGATTTTAATCTGGGAGTGAATGGTGTACTAAGGTTTCGAAATCGTATAGTAGTGCCAAAGGACGAGGGCTTAAGAAGGAAATCTTAGAAGAAGCACACCGATCTAAATACACGGTACATCCTGGAGGGAATAAAATGTACCAAGACTTGAAGAGTTTGTACTGGTAGGAGAACATGAAAAAGGAAATTGCTCAATTTGTCCAAACTTGTTTGATTTGCCAGCAGGTTAAAGCCGAACATCAAAAACCATCTGGTTTTTGAAACCTTTAGAGATACCCGAGTGGAAATGGAAAAATATAACCATGGATTTTGTATCTGGATTACCTAGGATACAAAGAGATCACGACGCCATTTGGGTAATAATGGATAGACTGACCAAATCTGCTCATTTTCTGCCGATTAGTATGAAGTACTCGCTGGAGAAGTTAGCGAAGCTGTATTTGGATGAAATTATAAGACTACATGGTATACCAGTAAGTATTGTGTCCGATCGAGACCCTAGATTTGTTTCGCGATTTTGGCAGAAGATGCAAGAAATGCTAGGAACCAAATTGAATTTTAGCACTACTTACCATCCCCAAACCGATGGACAATCTGAGAGGACAATTCAAACTCTCGAGGACATGTTGAGAACCTGTATTTTGGATTTTGGAGAGAGTTGGAGTAAGTATTTGACATTGGTAGAATTTGCTTATAATAATAGTTTCCATTCATCCATTCAAATGGCTCCGTACGAAACACTTTATGGCCGGAAGTGTAGGTCTCCGATTTGTTAGGATGAAGTAGGTGAACGAAAGATTTTAGATCCAACTGCAGTGCCTTGGATTGAAGAAGCGAGAGAAAAAGTGAAGTTAATACGCCAGAGGATTCAAACCGCACAGAGTCGTCAAAAGAGTTACGCAGATAACCGAAGGAAGGATTTGGAATTTACGGTTGGAGACCAAGTTTTTCTTAAGATCACTCCTCTGAAAGCGAGTCTGATGACAGGAAAAGGAAAGAAGTTACAACCGAGATTTGTAGGACCTTAAAAGATTCTTCAACGTGTAGAGAATGTGGCTTATAAGTTGGAATTGCTACCAAGTCTGTCTCGAATCCATAACGTTTTTCACGTATCCATGCTCAAAAAATATCATCCAGATCCGTCTCATGTCCTACAACCGGAAAATATTGAGATCGACGAAGCACCGACCTATGAGGAGAAACCAATAAAGCTTCTAGATCGTAAGGTGAAGGAACTGAAGAATAAGCGAATCCCTTTGGTGAAAGTTCTATGAAGAAACCACGGACTAGAGGAAGTAACTTGGGAAGTAGAAGAAGAAATTCGAGGAAAACATCCAGATCTATTTCCAAACCAAGGTATGAATTCCGTGGACGAAATTCTTTTAAGGGGGAGAGGATGTGAGGACTCATGTTTTTATTTTTAAAATAGTCATTTTTATAATTATTTACCCTAGATTAGTTAATTATATTATCGTTACCTGAATTTCTTTTAAATTCCGCTTTATCGCGTGCGAATCGGAAGTTCGCGTATTTCGCGTCAGAACAGCTAAGTGGAGATTTGAGAAATTTATACTAGACTACAAAGAATGAATAATAACAATATTAAAGGAATTACATTGAAATATTAGTGCACTAGTACAACAAACAAGAGAGAAAAGTGGTAGTGCACCTCACTATTCGAGCACTATTCAAAGTTGACTTTTGTAAAGCTTTTTGGCCACAATTTCTTCAAGCTTCCAAAGCAAGATTGAACACTCAAAACCCTCCTCTCTCTCATACCTTTCTCCACCGAAACTCAAGAGGAAAAGAAGAGAAGAAAGCTCTCTTCATCTTGCTCCATTTTTGCTTCCATTTCACTTGAAAATCTTCACCCAACTCACAAAACCTTTGGAGATTAGTTCTAGCTTGGAGAAAGACAACATATTGTGGACCTTCTTGGAGGATTTATGGTTGGAAAAACTGATTTTTCATCTAGAGTTAGAGGCAAACCTTTAACTCTTCTAGTCTTTCCATTTTCTTCAAGAATCATGGTTAGTTTTGCATGGGTTTGAAACCCTAAGCAAGAAATAAGTTAGAGAACTTGAGGTGTTTCATTTCTCGCTTTAATCTCTAGGCTAGCGGTCTTGAGGTGGATTATAGGTAGCTGCCTTGAGGATTTGTTACTTGATCAATGTTGTTTGTGTGATGGATGAAAGGTTTACGGTTAGAAAATGGAGAGAAAGTTGGAAAATTTTGGTTAGTGTGCTGGTCGAAAATTCTATCCTTGTTGTTCAGTGGTTGTTTCGAAATTTTGATGCTTGCATGACTATGAAATTGATGGATATACGTTGTATATTGTGTGTACAAAGTGCCTTCCAAAAATCGTTTCATTTGGTTGCATAAAACTTGAGTTTTAGCAAGAATCAAATCTGGAAAACGTATAGCAGAGGTCTCGGACAGTGCTTCTTTGTTCGAACATATCTCTGTGTACAAAAGTTGAAATTGTGTGCCGTTAGTGGAATTCAAAATTAGAGAATCATAGCTTTCTAACGGTATAAAAATCTCTTGCTAGTTTGAATTGAGTGAACCGTAGTGATTCAGTAAAGTTGACTATCCTGTTGTGACTGTCTGTCCGAGAGGAATGGAGAAGCTGCATCTTGTGGCTTGAATTTCTCTCACTTGTGAACTGATTTTGAAAATGAATCTTTCTGATGAAATGTAGAATTTTGAATCTAGTTTACAATGCCATAAATCATTCTTAATTTGAACTTATATTGAGTGAGATGTGGTCTGATTTCGAAAGTGCAACAAAGTTGGAAACTGGAAAGTTTTCCCTTCTTGCTAGCCGAATGGTCAGGTTTATTTTGGCTTGTTTTGTTTCAAAAATTTTGATGTCAACTACCCATAAATTGCTTATTAAATGTTTCTAGAATCTTGGTTTCAAAAATGGATCGATTTGGGGCTGATTTCATTGTACCAAACTTTTGAAAAGAAAGAAAGAGTGGGTTGGCAGATTTGCTTTGAAAATTTCATGAACTTTAGTCATTTGGTTAACTACCTTCCCATGTTATTTTTTGCCTATAATTTGATAGAGAGGTAGTACACATATGGATGTTTAAGTGTACCAAATTTGGTGTAATTTCAATATCATTTAGATATTCAAATAATGCCCCAAAGATGACTCTTCAAATCTGGAAATTTCTGATCAGTGTACAAAATTCAGCCAACTTTAGGCTACTATATCTTGACGCTCAAAACTCCGAATTTAGTTCCATTTGTTGTGTTTGAAACCTTGTTTGGAACTCTCATTGAGTTACGAATTTCAAGGGCTGATTCACTTTCTGTAAATTATGCCGAATTTCCAAAGATTGCTAGAAAACCAAGACTGGTTCAAATCTATCTTCTTGGAACTGAAACTTTGAGCTGAAAAATGAGTGCTTTCCGTTTAGAATCGTGGAAAAGTGTCTTCTAGGAACTTTTAGTACTTCGAACCTTGTTTCCGATGGTATAAAGTTTTCCAGTTTTAGACATGCTGTGAGGACTCGTAATTTATTTTATCTTATTTATTTATTTTATCGATTTATTTACTTATTTATTGGTTTATTTAAATAATTAATTGCCCATTTTCTCCGAATAATTTATTTTAACCCTTTTAGAACCATTTACATGGAACTATGACTTGCATATATTTTTAAAATGTCCGGTTAATAAATTTAAATTTTGGAACCTCGTTTAGCGAGATTTAGTGAATACGCGTTTGGAGGCAATCGTTGATTTGAGAGTACAGTGACCTTGGAGATTTGAGGACTCATATGTTAGTCTTAAAATAGGTATTTTTATGATTAATTACCCTAGTATTAGTTAGTTATACTATCGTTACAAGAATTTCTTAGAAATTGCACTTTATCCCGCATAAGTCGGAAGTTCGCATTTTCGCGCGCGCGACTAATTGAAGGACTTTAGAAAATTATTTTTAGACTACTAAGAGTGAATAATAATAGTGTTAAAGGAAGTGCATTAGATATTTAGTGCACGAGTGAAACAAACCCGAGAGGAATCGGGCACGAAACGCGCGCGTAGGCGCACTATTGAGAGTTGACTTTTGTGCAAAAATTTGAACCAACTACCAAGCTTCCAAGAGAAGCTTCCCATATCAGCACCATCTCTCTCTTTTCTCTCTCAAAGCTGCCGAAACCCTCAAGGAAGAAGAAGGAGCAAAACTTCATCTCATCTCACTCAAATCTTGCACCATTTCACTCCAAATTCACTACACAAACTCACAACAACTTGGAGACTCACTTGGACTAGGAAGAGAGCATCATTTCCACGGTTTTCTTGGAGTTCTTAGTGGCTGAAATTTCTGAGTTTCATCAACCAAGAGGTAGTAAATCATCCAACCTTTGAAACTTGATTCTAGTGAGTTAGATTTCACTTGGAAGCTTGTAGCTTCATGTGGGTATCTTTATTTTGTTGGAAATCATTTGAGTGGGCTCTATGAAATCCCACAATGGACATGTTGGACTGATATGATGATTTTGGGTGTTATTTATGTTGATTAAGTGTTAAACTAGTGGATATAAGTTGAAAAAGTGGAAAGAAAATCAAAGGAAAGCTTGCATGAGAAAGGGCCGAATTCTGCCCTGTTTTTGCAGAGCACTTGGTGCGATTTTTTTGTGACCAAATGAACTTGATTTTGATGTAGATATGTTGTATAGGTTGTGTGGAAAGTTTCCATAAAAAATCACTTGATTTGGTTGGGTAAAAGTTGCATTTTCGAAAATCCTTCAAAGCTGGAAAAAGGGTAACAGGGGTTACCTGGCAGCGAACTTTGAATGATCATAACTCCTTACTCCAACGTCGAAATAGAGTGCTGTTTGTGGAATTTAAAACTAGACACTTCCAGTTTTCTAACGGTATAAAATAAATCCCCTGATTCGACTTGAGTGAACCGTACCAGTTCTTCAAAGTTACCTGTTCTGTTTTATTGCTGTGCTAAAGAGTCAGTAATGTGCTGGAACTTGTTGCTTGAATCTGAGCTAGCTATGAACTGAATTTCAAAACGATTTCTTTTGATGAAATGTAGCTCTATGAGGGTAGTTTCGAACTCCACCAACCATGCTTAATTCCAAGTTGAATTGAGTGAGTTGTGGCTGAATTTCAGAACTGCATCAGTGATCGAAAACCCTAATTTTGGCTAGCCGATGGCCTAGCTCGAATTGGGACTTGTTATTTTGAAACTTTTGGTGTTAATCACCTACCAAATGTATGTTGGATGTTTCTTAGATCTTTCCTTCATAAATGAACCATGTTTGAGATGATTTCATTGACCAAAGGTTCGAAAAAAAAAAAGAAAACGGAAGCATAAGGCAGAATTGCCTTGGAAATTCCTGGAACTTTAGTGGTCTTATTAACTGACTTCCTGTACGAATATTTGTATGAAATTTGACAGAGAAGTATCCCTTATATGGTAGTGTAATCATACCAAATTTGGTGCCATTCCAAGTCCATTTTGATGCCCAACGGAAGTCCCAAAGTTTGTGTTTCAAATCTGGAAAATGGCCCAATGGTCGTCATTTTGAACCAACTATGAGCTGCTATATCTTGGCGCTCAAAACTTCGATTCTTGTTCCGTTTGTTGTGTTTAAACTTTGATTGTAACTCTAATTGAGTTTCAAATTTTAGAGGCTAGTTCACATTCTGTGAATTTTGACGAATTTCCAAAGTTTGCCAAAAACCAACCCCGAATCTGTCTTGGAAGTGCAAGTCAGTAGCTTTAAGCCAAAATTTGGGTGTCTTCCATTTAGATTCATGGAAAACTGTCTTCTAGGAACTTTTAGTACATTAGAAGTAATTTCCAACGGTACTAGGTTTTCTAATTTTGGACCTACAGAGAGTGAGATATGATTTTTCAAAGAATGCACCTCAAATCTGAAATTTCTGAACTTAAAGGAAATTAAGTTTTTAGAACTCTCCATTTTTGTCGGATTTTTGTCTTCCTCGAGTTCTCACAGAATTGGACTTAGCTCAAAACATGAAAGTTGTAGAGAATTGAGTGTAGATTATGCCTGTAAAATTTCAGCTCAATCGGAGCACGGTAGCCTGTGCAATGACTATTTTACCCCTGCTGCTCTGTTTCTGTCCGAGAATGATAATCAGCATCTGTAATTGGCTCTTTTGGCTGGGAAGATTAATGAATTAGCTTTTGATGCCTTCTTAAGAATTGTAGCCTTGTATCTTAGCTTTCGAATGGCTTTGGAATCAACTGAATCGGAGTTGTGTGTGCTGAGTTATGATGGAATATTGGGGTTTTATTGTGGTTGGTTGTAAAGCTTCAATTGGTTGTATATTAAGGGTGTTTGATAGCTTATAGTTTGTGTATGCAATTGTGGTTGAAAATTGTGAGATTTGTGGTTGGTTGTAGTATGGAAAAGTAAGGAAAAACAAGGGGAAATGCTGTCCATTTATTGTCTTAAAGTTTAAGTGTATGAAATGAGTTTTGAATGTGATTTTTGTAGTGCATTGGACTTATTTTACTTGGCTATGCTTAAATGAGTCACTTTACTTGCACTTATACTATTTCGTTTTAACCATGATGCTTAGTTCTAAATGTTAGTTTTGAACTTCAAATACGTGTTCATTTTCGTTCCGAAACAAAAGGAGTGGCCTAGGGTTTCTCGGCCACAAAACCTAATTTTAACGTGCAAGGTTTTAAGTGTGAATTCAAGGTATTGACTACCTTTTTCATATGATTTTTAACCAAGATACTTGTTATACATTAATTCTTTGCAAATGTGTTAGTTTTGAGCCAAAAACACGTTTTACGAAAAAAGAGGAAAAATTCTACTGTTCACTATCCGGCCAAGTCTTGGCCGGATTGACAGGGGAAGAAGAAAAAAATTTGCAGTTGCTCACTGCCTTGAATCCGGCCGACAATCCGGCCGGATATCCGGCCAAGTTCTGGCCGGATTCTGACGTGGCACTGTTCCAAATTTTCCGGTGAAATTTTCTAAAACTCTTTTGAGTTTAATTTTATGTTTGGTTTGGGAAAACTTTTAGTTACTCAATTCCTTTGATCAAAATGTACTCTTTTACTTTTAAAATCATACTTCTACTTTGTACTCGTTTTATTCGGATTTCTTTGATGCACCCAAATATTTGATGATAGAACCGTAAAATGTTTACTTGGTTACTCTAGGGTTTCTTGGAGACTAAGGTTGATATCCGGAGGGATACTTTGGACGTTTTGCTTGTTTAGGTGAGTGTTCTATATACGATTTGTTTCTAATGACTATGTGAATTGTTGTGACTATTTGGATTGTTGCTTTGTTATGTGATTGAGGTACGCTATATTTCCATTGACTACGTGGTTTGTTATAGTTGTTTGAACTCTTAAATGTTTCAATGAATACTCAAAACGACTTTTCTAGGTGAGTGTGTACTTTATCGCACTCGACCTAAATGAACGTGAAATTTTCAATGATTGAATGATTAAACTTTACTTGTGCATGAATGTAAGCCTTCGGGCTGAACTGGGCCCTTGCCCTTGGTTATTGGTCGACTCGACCCAGAAGCGGACTCGGTCGGGCGATTAGTGACCCTGGGTGAATGTGAATGTTTGGTATACTCGAGTATTACCATGTAGTTTGGTGTGGACTGGACAGTGCGCTGGCCAGAACGGGGAGAATCAAATGAACGAATGAATGGCAAGAATGACGGAGGGGTTTTCAAAGTCAAATGAAATTTTCTAAATGATTGAAGGAATGGATGGTCGATGAACGAACGAACGAATGACTCCATGTATCCTTTTAATGAATGTGTTACTCTTGCTTATATCGTAAATGTTATCTGGATTACTTGTTGTTACGTGCTTATGTCCTTGTTTAATTGCTTAGTTGAGTATATAGAACCTCGCTGGGCTTTTAGCTCATTCCACGCCGTTTGTTTTCCTTAACAGGGGTTGCGAGCAAGGGCGAGAGACCTGTATAGTATAGTTTAGCCTTTTGTATTGTTTTGGCTTTTGATCTCGTTCTAGTGCTTGATTAGGGTTGGAATGTACTAAGAATTTAAAGCTTTGGTTATAGTTGGGACTGTATATTTGATTACGATTGGAATGAATGTAAATTTGTATTTCAAATTTGGGTTTTGTCTTCATTTCCTCGAGGGTTTATCTTATTTTGTTCGGAGAGAGTGAACGAGTCCTGGCGAGAGTTGGGCAGGCGGTCCGCTGAACCCTTTGGTTCGCCTTAGGGGAAGGTGGGGCTGTCACAGGTGGTATCAGAGCCAGCTTCGCGTGGTCTCTGCGCGGAGTGAGTTTGGGCCAAGTGGTGTATGGTCCTGATTCCGTGAATAAGTGTAAGGACTAAGTGCTCCTTTGAGCATAAGCTATGAATCATGAATCGTCATAGGTCTTAAATCTTTATTATGGTACTCGAGGACAACAGAAATGTACGTCCGGTAGGAATCTCGATTGTAGATAATTTACTCTTGGGACTGGCCAGCTCGAGTGGTGAATTATCTCGGATTCTTGTACCCGAGTACGCGGGTAGTACTAAGGATTTGCGATCTTTCGTGGGGAGTAGGAATGGGCTAATGTTTGGTGAAAGTAAGTGTAAGGGGTTATCGGATGCCTAGTTCGGGTAGTAAGGGAAGTGAGAGATCGGATGGGGAAGTGTTTAGCCGAGTGTGGTATGGCACGTCGTGATTTTTTCCTTTGTTTTGCCCTGTACTGCTACTGTATATATATTTGGTTACTACTGTGTGTATTTAACTTGTGACTTTTTAATTTGGCTTAATTTGTCTAACTTGATATGTTTCCTTGCATATTTGGTGTGTTATATCTTGCCATTTTAGTCAATTACTTGTTTGCATACTAAATCACTTTTGGAAAAAAAAAAGAGAGAGAGAAAAAGGAATGGACGGGAGACGTAGTCGTGGACGCGGACGTGGAGCTGGTCGTGGCCGTGGGGCTAGGCAAGCTCGAGAACCCAGTAAAGAAAGAGCAACAGTAACTGAGCAAGAGCGTGGACCGAGGGTTGAGGCCGGAGACCAAGTAGCGACGGCGATACAACAAATGACAAATATCTTAGCGCGATTGGTCGATCAACAAGGCCAATTGCCAGTGAATCAACCCCAGAATCCTGAGATAAGAGAAATAGGAGAGGATAGGGCTTTGGAACGGTTTCAAAAGTTTAATCCTCCTAAATTCCTTGGAGGACCTGATCCAGATGTAGCGGAACAGTGGTTAGAAGTAATGATCAACATCTTTGCAGCCCTAAGCTACACGGAGCAAAGACAAGTGAACTTTGCTGTATTTCAATTTGAAGGACCAGCCAGAGCATGGTGGAATGTTATTAGGACCAAATGGGAAAGAGAACAGACTGCCTGGACATGGGGTAAACTTTACACGGGAATTTTACGAGAAATACCTCCCACCTCTGGTCCAAGAAAGGAGGGAGGACGAATTTATTGGATTGCGTCAAGGAACCCTGAGTGTGGCCGAATATGAGACGAAATTCACTAAACTATCCAAGTTCGCCTCTGAATTAGTGGTTACTGAGCGAAGAAGGATAAGGCGGTTCATCCAAGGCCTGAATTTGGAAATTCAAGAAGCTTTAGCGGCGGTTCAAGTTAACACTTTTACGGAAGCCCTTGAGAAAGCACAAAGAATTGAGGATGCAAAAGCACAAGTAAAAGCTTTTCAAGTGCGGAAAAGGGGCGCACCTAGTAGCATACCGGAAGAATCTGGGGAAAAGACAACGCCCTCCAAAGTGCCAAAAGTGAACCATTTCCCTCATCCACCCTGGACATTTGGAGCACTATATGAGGGATCTACAAAAGGAAGTCAGATAGTACCTGAGAAGATTTCTCGCGAAAGCCAAACCGTAATTCCTCGCTTGGCTTGTGGCTATTGCGGAAAGGCAAACCACACTGAGAATGACTGTTGGAGGAAAGGGCGAAAGTGTTTGATCTGTGGGAGCGGTGAGCATCAGCTGAGTAATTGTCCAAGGAGGCAGCCACGAGAGGCTGGTACTCAACAAGTAAGTGGAGCCAAACCGAAACCGACTGGCGAATGAGGGAACCGAACAACAACACCAGCTCAGGTATATGCCATAGAACCGCAACAAGCTCCGGGATCACATGAGGAAACGGAAGGTAAAATTTCGAGGACGAAATTTCTTAAGGGGGAGAGAGTGTGAGAACCCGAAAATTTTCACATTTTCAAGTATTATTTTATTTCTGTGCCTATATTTTATACTGTCCTTTGAAAATATTAAATGTTTGTACATTTTACCAGTAAGTACAATTTTTAAATCATTTTGCTAGTACAAGTTAGTGTACATAACTTGAAGTGCATTTGTTCGATGTGGGGCCCGCTAGTGCGTTATAATTTTTCCGATTAGGTGATGAAATACTAAGTGACATTATTTTCCAAGGTGCTAGGAGATGATTAGAGGGTAATTAGGTAGACTAATTATTGGAAGTAAGAAGATAAGCTTGGAACCATTCAAAGTGACAAGTGTCGCCAACCGATTGGAGGAAACTTGCCTAACTTTCTCATCTTTACCAAAACCAATTTTTGACCAATTTTCCTCTCATTTTCCCTTGCCTTGGCCGAACCTCTTGACAAGAAAAACAAGAGAGAGCTCTTCAATTTCCAACTTCAATCCTTGCTCAAATCTTGAGTTTTAACCAACCAAATTTGAATCTACTCCATAGAAGTGATTGCTAAGGAAGGCTAAAGGTTTTGGTGGAGTTGTTTTGGAAGAGAAAACCCTAAGCTACCATTTTCTTTGAGGTTTCAAGGTAAGATTGCTAAGAACATCCTTCTTTGGTTCCAATAGATGCTAATTAGTGGCTTGTGGTTTCTACTTTGGTGGTTTTGTGCATTAATTCTTGGTTATAAGTGGTGAGGTGTGGATTTTCGGTTTTCTTAGAACTTTTCTGCCCTGTCTGACCAGTGTTGTTCGGCCATGATGGAGGCCGAATTTGTGACAGCCCCACCTTCCCCTAAGGCGAACCAAAGGGTTTGGCGGACCGCCTGCCCAACTCTCGCCAGGACTACGAAGTCGAATCACACAAACCCTAACTTACGCGCGATCGAACCCAAAGAAACCCAACAATCGGAGCTTACCAAATCAAGAACACATAGGCATACATTCCTCAACAATTATACGGGGAAAAACAAGAATAATTACTTATATACATACGTTGGAACTTTACAAGTCAAGGGAAATACTGGTTCGAAGTAAAATTAGGGTTTTCATTACAAAGAGTGTAACAAAAGAACATTTACACTAGCTCAACCCTTTCTTCCAAATCACGGTTCAAAAGTGTTGTTCCTTGTAAGGAAAACAAAGATAACGGGAAGGGGGTGAGCTTACGCTCAATGAGGTACCAAAAGTACAAGTAGTCACGAATCATGGCATTTCACATATCAATCATGCAGTTGTACACACCAGATAGGGAAATGAATAAATACTTCAAATGGAAAGGATACAGGTGGCTCTCAGGAGCCAAAGTTCTCATTGCTTCATCGGAGCTTGATCAGATAATAGTTGACACTCCGTCAACATTCAAATAAAGTAACCCGTCCAGTAGAGCACCACTTTAACGCCGATTCCGTCCACCAAACATACCCCTCACCGGGCCCGAACACCTCAACCGAACAGAGGGTGGTAATATTCGAGTATACCAGAAATCCAGAGTCTCAATTACCCAAAGATTTCTCAGAAACAGACTACTGTGGTTCGTCATCTAATCGACCAGGCCTTTACCGGCTCGACTCGAATAACTAGCCACAGGATTTGAGCTCAGAGGTAACAGAAAGGTCGTTGGATTTAATTCTCCAAACGACATCAACAAATACTGAAAACAGGTACAGTTAACATGTACAGAGAACAGATACAGATTTATACAGTATACAAGAACCAGAATAACCAGATGAGAGAAACGAGTGTGATAAAGTACACCCTCGTTTCATACGAAGCATACAAAAGTCACAGATAATCAAGTTGCAAGTTGCAAGTACAGATGAATCAGATAAGCACCAATTTAAGGGGATGGTACACTCACCAATTTAAGTGCAGCTACTTCAAAAGTTTTCCCCAAATGACTTTAATCGCCCAGAAACCCTAAAATAACCGAGGTAAATAATTGAGGTTTTCACATCCCAAATTCTAGTAAACAAAATGCACAAGTGAGGCTCGACTACAAGTCGTATGTGTGATACCCCGACTTTTAGGATAATTTGTTTTTTTTGTCAACGAGAATATTATGGTGTCTTTATTTTATTTTCATTTTAAGACATTGTTTTGTTTTAAAGACTAGAAACCCTACTTTTTGCTTGTGACTAACAAGTTTTCCTTAAATCCCTCATATTTTACTTAAAACCCTAATTTTAATCTATGGAGTTGTAAAATCCCTTTTATTTTCTTAAAATTCCTTTTTATTTGGAATTTATTCCTTTAAGATAGCTTTACTACTCATTCACTCCATCAGTAGCTACAATCAACCATAAAATCAAGGATTTTCTCTTTAGGTTCCTAGTGCGGGTAAATTAGGGTTTTTGCGTATTTTGGCCGTGTGACCACTTGATGAAGTGTGTGTACTAAATTTGGTGATTAAGAGTGAGTTTTATATAAGAAAAAGTGTGTGATTAGAAGTGATGATAATAAGTGAGTGAATTATAAGTTAAAACCCTAGTACGTGCGAAATAAGGAAAAACGGGTTGAACCGATGTTTACCGTTCATTACCGATTGAGTGCACCACTTGAACATTACTTTATTACCTTAATATCCTTGTTATTAATTGACCAAAATCAGACCTAAATATCTTCTTAATGCAGCCGAAATTTTGGACCAAAAACAAGCAAGAAAAGAAAAAAATTGACTTCCAATCAAAAGGTGACACTTGTCCAATTTTGACCCAAATGAATTCCTATCATTTTAACCTTCTTGAAGCTTCATTTCAGCCACCATTTCTGCACATTCCAACCGTGAGATTGAGAGAGAAAAGAGGGAAGAAACCATTCAATTTCTATCTTGATTTTTAGCTTGATTTGAGTCAAAATTCCAAATCTAAACCGATTAAACTTCCCCTTTAGTTCTTAAGAAGCTTTGTGTGGTGAAACTTTGGAGGGAAAGGTTGTGATCCTCTCTTGCAAGAAGCCTTGGTGAGGTATTATGGTTTCCTATCCTTTTCTTGTATTTAATCTTGTTAAAGTTTAGTTAGAAACTCTTAATCTTGCCTTATAACGGTAAATTTGTTAGTTTGGAGTGAGATGTTGGAGTATGCATCTAGGGTTTACATTTCAGCCTTGATTATGGTTATTTATCTAGTAATGGATGTTATAGAGTTAGTAATGGTTGGTTTTGATGATTGAATGCTTATTGGATATGAAATTTTAAAGGAAAAGGTCAAATTCCAGAAATTGAAACTAACTTGTTTAGCTTCTGACCTGTTTACTTCGTCCATGTTAGAGGCCGATTCAGGCTTAGATCAAAACATGAACATTGTAGCCAATGATGTTATATAGCTTCCTGTAAATTTTCGGCGCGATCGGAGCATGGTAGGATGTGAAATGACTGAAATACCCTGACTGCCACAAGCTTCATTTCGTAGACAGTTTTGTGAATTCACCAGTTTGGCTTCGTTTTTTCACCCTGATTCGTATCCAACCAGCTTTTTGCCAAAACATAAAACCTGTAGCCCTATGTTTTATCTTTCCAACGCCTCTAAAAATGCCTCAAACGGAATTGTGTAGCTTGAGTTATTACCGGTTAAAGTCATTGCTGACAACCAGACTGACCATGAACGTTTGGATCTGTGATTTGCATATTCAACCTAGATAAACTGTGAATTAGGTTAAGTTGCCTTCATCAAAGTTGTAGACCTCTGGCTTAGCTTCGAAACAGCACAAAGTTTACCCCAAACCGATAGGTGTAGCTTTAGTTATGACTGAAACACCAAGAGACGTCAAATCTGTCATTTAGCTATTTGCCTTTAAACTTGATTTCCGGTTGCCTTGTTAAGACATGTGTTGTACTTGGATTATTTTGAGCCTAGTTGAAGGGCTATTGTGGTAATATTGCCTATGTGTGATATTGGGGCTGATTTGAAGGAAATAATGAAGCCATAAATGGCTGGAAAATAGGTAAACACAAGGGGCATACCGCCCAAATTTTCATTAGAAGTATAAACCAGCTTTGGAGTTTTGGTTCAGTAATCTACAAATTTGACCTAGATCCACTGAAAACTGGGTTGAGTTGTCTTCATCAAAGTTGTAACCCTTTGTCTTAGCTTCGAGACGCTACCTAGTACACCTTGATCCGATAACCACAGCTCGGGTTATGGTCAAAACCGTACAATCCATTTTCATACCATTTTCATTTCCGCGCACGCGCACATGCATCTCGTGGCCGTTTTTGCCGTTTTGGCCGTTTTAGTCTTTATTGCCATTTGTGATGGTCGATTGACTAATAGTTGACTATAATCTTCTGTCACAGGCAGTGACGAACCGGACGGAGTCGGTGGACCCGTATAAAGTGCCTTGATTTGCGTGCTATCTAGTTTGAGTGAGTAATTGGGTTGTTTTATGTGATAAACTGTCAAAGTGCCTTGTATATGTTACATGGGTACTTAGGCGAGGGTGTACTCTATCTCACTCGACCTAAACCCAACCTTGTTGTTGATTTAATATGTGAGAATACATGCTTTGTATTGAGAATCACCCTTTTGCTGTGTGCTGTTGGGGTGAACATGACTTGAGTTGAACCCCTTGTGCTGTGTGCTGTTGGGGTGAGTACTTTGTTGCGTACTTTATTGAGAGATATCATCTAATGAGATATTGGATATCTCAGGGCTTGGTTCCAGCCCGGTTCCAAGGGTAGACGAACTATTCGAGCCAGCCAGGGCTTGGTCGAAGTTAGTTCCTTGCTAACCTTGGGATTTCGTTCTTTGTTAAAGCTTTGTTTAAAGCTAAGTGATTTTGTTTTGCTCGAGCTGCTGTGTGCTGTTGACTGGCCAGCGGGGGTTGATAAGGTGAACGGGGAAGTAAGTGGAGTCTACGGACTAGGAGTTTTTGGTTGACGGAGTGTCAACAGGTGGACAAGCTCGGGGAATTGAATTGGCTTTGAAGCCATCCGTATCCTACTATTGTGATGTTACATTTCTATCTATTGATGTGAAAAATCTTGGTTTACATGTTTATTTGGATGTGATTTTACGTTTTTACCCCCGATTATTCACTAAGCATATAGCTTACCCCATTCCATTTGTTTTCCTTAGCAGGGGCAGACGCGGGGAAAGCTTGGGAAGGTGTATAGACTTTTGGTTTAGAGAATAGTTGATGTTTATTCTTGTACTTGTTATAAGTTGACTAGTAAGATGTATATATTTGTTGTGATTATAGTTAGTAGCTTCTCTAGGGTTTACTTTCTAGTACTAGTGGTATGTATGGCTTAATGTAGTAGTCTATGCAACTTTTGAAGATGTAATAGTGTAAATAGAATTTTCTTTTGGCGTGAACTCTATTTCTCGTTTTAGAGTATCGAGTCCTGGCGTGAGCTAGGCAGGCGATCCGCTAAGCCCTTTGGTACGCCTCTGGGTATGGTGGGGTCGTCACAGGTTTGCCTATCCAAATGAACTATGAATGCAAGGTTGCAAAAGCGTGATTTCGGAACGAAAAGGTAATAGGGGGACCTAGGGGCTTGAATGACCTAAAAGCCGTTCATCTACTAAGAATCAACTCAAACTTGAAGGAACCAAACGGTCTAGAAAATTGGGCAGCATGCCCTTTGTGTTTACCAAATTTCCAGCCATTTATGGCTTCATTATTTTCCTCAATCAGCCCCAGAAACACACACAAATAAGGTTACCACAATAGCCCTTCCATAGGCTCCAAAATCATCCCAGTATAACACAAGTGCAAAAGTATCATTGAAAATCAGTTTTGAAGACAAAACTAAACGGCAGATTTGGCATTTCGTAGTATTTTTGTCACAACCGAAGCTATGGTTATCGAATCGGGGTGAACCTTATACCATTTCAAAGCTAAGACAGAGGGGAACAACTTTTATGAAGGCCACGTAACCTAATTTATAGCTTATCTAAGTCGAATTTGCCAATCACAGATCCAAAAGTTTAAGATCAGTCTAGTTGTCAGCACTGACTTTAACCGGCAATAACTCAGGCTACACAACTCCGTTTGGGGTGTTTTCAGAGGATTTAGAAAGCTAAAACATAGGGCTACAAGTCTTGTGTTTTGGCCAAAAGCTAATTGGATACGAATCAGGGTGAAAAATGCAGTCCAAACTGGTGAATTCACAAAACTGTTTACGAATTGCAGCTTGTAACTGTCAGGGTATTTCGGTCATTTCGCAAGTTTCGGTGCTCCGATTGAGCTGAAATGTTACCAGTAGCTAGCTAACTCAAATCCCTACAACTTTCATGTTTTGAGCAAGGGCTAATTCGGTCTCTCTCAAGGTCGAACATACAGTACAAAAACTGGGCAGATTACTACCATAGAAACCCTAAGCTGGAATTTTTTCCACATAAAGCTGAAATTTCCGCAATTAACCACAAGTAACGCATAATAGCTTCAATTCCATACCATATTAAGCCATCAATCCAAGCCAACAATAATTATCATATGAAAACAGAAAAATTCCCAAGAAAATAAGAAATTCACCTAACTTTACTTTAAACCACAAATTCATCCATAAACTAAGCTCCTTAACCGATATAAGCCACTACTTTGCAATTATTATGGACAAAATTGAAGTTCTAAGCAATATACCTCAATCACCAAGAAAGGTAGCAACTTAGGGCTTCTCTTTGCAAAATCACTCCACAAACACCTTTGATCTTCCTTAATAAGCAATTCCTACGGAGGAAATCGGATTTTTATCGGTTGATTTGCAAGATTTGGACAAGAAATTGAAAGAAAAGTTGAAGGCTTCTTTCCTTTTTTTTCCCTCAAAAATTTCGGCCAAGATGCTTGAAGAATGAAGATGATTTTGGTCAAATTTTACTTTTAGTAAAGTTGTAAGAAAGTTAGGCAAAACTTGGCCCAATAGAAATGCGACACGTGTCACCTTTTTTTTGATCTTTTCCTTATCCTTTAGCTTACTAATGACTAAGCATCTAACCAACCTCTAATTATCTCTTAGCACTCAGTAATTTAATGCCTTACTGCACAACTTAACCTAATTGGCCGAATTTCTCTCACTTAACGTCCTAGCGGGTCCCACATCTGCTATTCGCTCCAAATCTCTCGTGAACTCACTTATATTAGAAAAATGGTTTAAAAACTATATTTACTTATAAAATATTTGTAAAATGAATATAATAAAGAAAAAAAAATGTGTGCACGAAAATCGATAAAACCCTAAAACCCTAAAATCGGATTTTTGTCTTCCTCGAGTTCTCACAGAATTGGACTTAGCTCAAAACATGAAAGTTGTAGAGATTTGAGTGTAGATTATGCCTGTAAAATTTCAGCTCAATCGGAGCACGGTAGCCTGTGCAATGACTATTTTACCCCTGCTGCCCTATTTCTGTCCGAGAATGATAATCAGCATCTGTAATTGGCTCTTTTGGCTGGGAAGATTAATGAATTAGCTTTTGATGCCTTCTTAAGAATTGTAGCCTTGTATCTTAGATTTCGAATGGCTTTGGAATCAACTGAATCGGAGTTGTGTGTGCTGAGTTATGATGGAATATTGGGGTTTTATTGTGGTTGGTTGTAAAGCTTCAATTGGTTGTATATTAAGGGTGTTTGATAGCTTATAGTTTGTGTATGCAATTGTGGTTGAAAATTGTGAGATTTGTGGTTGGTTGTAGTATGGAAAAGTAAGGAAAAACAAGGGGAAATGCTGTCCATTTATTGTCTTAAAGTTTAAGTGTATGAAATGAGTTTTGAATGTGATTTTTGTAGTGCATTGGACTTATTTTACTTGGCTATGCTTAAATGAGTCACTTTACTTGCACTTATACTATTTCGTTTTAACCATGATGCTTAGTTCTAAATGTTAGTTTTGAACTTCAAATACGTGTTCATTTTTCGTTCCGAAACAAAAGGAGTGGCCTAGGGTTTCTCGGCCACAAAACCTAATTTTAACGTGCAAGGTTTTAAGTGTGAATTCAAGGTATTGACTACCTTCTTCATATGATTTTTAACCAAGATACTTGTTATACATTAATTCTTTGCAAATGTGTTAGTTTTGAGCCAAAAACACGTTTTACGAAAAAAGAGGAAAAATTCTACTGTTCACTATCCGGCCGCCTATCCGGCCAAGTCTTGGCCGGATTGCTGGCCGGATTGACAGGGGAAGAAGAAAAAAATTTGCAGTTGCTCACTGCCTTGAATCCGGCCGACAATCCTGCCGGATTCTGACGTGGCACTGTTCCAAAATTTCCGGTGAAATTTTCTAAAACTCTTTTGAGTTTAATTTTATGTTTGGTTTGGGAAAACTTTTAGTTACTCAATTCCTTTGATCAAAATGTACTCTTTTACTTTTAAAATCATACTTCTACTTTGTACTCGTTTTATTCGGATTTCTTTGATGCACCCAAATATTTGATGATAGAACCGTAAAATGTTTACTTGGTTACTCTAGGGTTTCTTGGAGACTAAGGTTGATATCCGGAGGGATACTTTGGACGTTTTGCTTGTTTAGGTGAGTGTTCTATATACGATTTGTTTCTAATGACTATGTGAATTGTTGTGACTATTTGGATTGTTGCTTTGTTATGTGATTGAGGTACGCTATATTTCCATTGACTACGTGGCTTGTTATAGTTGTTTGAACTCTTAAATGTTTCAATGAATACTCAAAACGACTTTTCTAGGCGAGTGTGTACTTTATCGCACTCGACCTAAATGAACGTTAAATTTTCAATGATTGAATGATTAAACGTTACTTGTGCATGAATGTAAGCCTTCGGGCTGAACTGGGCCCTTGCCCTTGGTTATTGGTCGACTCGAGCCAGAAGCGGACTCGGTCGGGCGATTAGTGACCCTGGGTGAATGTGAATGTTTGGTATACTCGAGTATTACCACGTAGTTTGGTGTGGACTAGACAGTGCGCTGGCCAGAACGGGGAGAATCAAATGAACGAATGAATGGCAAGAATGACGGAGGGGTTTTCAAAGTCAAATGAAATTTTCTAAATGATTGAAGGAATGGATGGTCGATGAACGAACGAATGAATAACTCCATGTATCCTTTTAATGAATGTGTTACTCTTGCTTTATATCGTAAATGTTATCTGGATTACTTGTTGTTACGTGCTTATGTCCTTGTTTAATTGCTTAGTTGAGTATATAGAACCTCGCTGGACTTTTAGCTCATTCCACGCCGTTTGTTTTCCTTAACAGGGGTTGCGAGCAAGGGCGAGAGACCTGTATAGTATAGTTTAGCCTTTTGTATTGTTTTGGCTTTTGATCTCGTTCTAGTGCTTGATTAGGGTTGGAATGTACTAAGAATTTAAAGCTTTGGTTATAGTTGGGACTGTATATTTGATTACGATTGGAATGAATGTAAATTTGTATTTCCAATTTGGGTTTTGTCTTCGTTTCCTCGAGGGTTTATCTTATTTTGTTCGGAGAGAGTGAACAAGTCCTGGCGAGAGCTGGGCAGGCGGTCCGCTGAACCCTTTGGTTCGCCTTAGGGGAAAGTGGGGCTGTCACAAAGTGTACTTGAATTACTTGACATAAAATACTTGAAGTGAATATTTACGTGAAGTGTACTTGAATTACTTGAAGTGAATTGCATGAAGTGACTTGTTAAGTGAATTAAGTGAAGTGTTTCAATGATTAATTATGCTATGGTTACATAAGTCAATTGGAATGAATCTCCTCGACTCTTAGTGATACTAGTGGGGGACGTCCAAATCTCATCGGCCAACCTTGCGACTCGAGCCGGCATGGGCTCGGTCGAGAAGCTTGGCGAGTCATGAGAAACATGTATAAGCTTGATCTAATGGGGAGATCTTGCTTGGCATACTCGAGCAATATCGCCTATAACAAAAGAACGTGCGGGCCCGGAGCAGGGGGGTAACGGTTAACGGGGAACGAGTAAGTGAAGTTCTACGGATTATAACCTACCCGATTGACGGAGTGTCAACTCATGGAGGTTCTTGATTGTGCAAGTGGAAATTAGCTCCTGAGAGCTCTTATATCCTTGAATTGTTTCTGTTTCCTTTTCTCGCCCGAATTGTTATTTACTTGAATATTACTGTTGTACTTGTTAAATAGGATTGTTACTTGGACAACGTGCTTGCATGTGTGTTTCTTGGCCTCACGAGCAATCGCTCACCCCGTAGATTTGTTTTCCTTAACAGGAACGGATATGGAGTGAAGCTCGGAGAAACCATTGGGATGAACTTTTGTATTAGGGTTTCGATTGTAATCGATTAGACAGTTTTTGGTAGTTGTATATTTTGAAATTGATGTATTTTGAATGGTGGTGTAAGACTGGATATTTATATATGTATGGAAGCGACTTTACTTCTTACTTTGTCTCGTCGTATTAGCTATTATTGTATTAAACTTGAACGGGAATTGTACCGAGTCCTGGCGCGAGTTGGGCAGGCGTCCTGCGGATACCCTTTGGTTCGCCTTAGGAAGAAGTGGGGGCGTCACATATGCCAAACTCAAGATTTGATTTTCCAAAGATTATCGCGCAAAGCTAAAATTTCCCGATTTCTTAGGAAATGAGTTTTAAGAACTTGTTACTTTCTTTTGATATCGATAGACCGTTTTAAAACTCGATTTCATGGAAGTGGCAAGTCTCTGTTGGAACTTTAACCCCTCACTTTTGATCCTCAATTTTCGAGAGGTTAAGGTTGTCTTTTAAGACATTGACTTAATCTAAACAAGTGTACATTCTTTCTTGGTTAATGAATGGTTGTGAGTGATAGAAAATTGTTATTTCATCAGCCGCTCAAGGGGATCTTCAAGAGAATCTCGGAGCGAACGCCTAAAAGTTTGTTTGATCACTTACTCACTTTTTGACTTGGTGAGTGTCAAGTGCATGATTGATTGTGGAATATGTGAATTGTTTCTTGTTAATTATGTGAATTCAAATTGTCAAGACGAGCATGTACTTTATCGCACTCGTTCTTCTTTAAATGAAATTATGATCAAATTTCGCTATGTGAATTGATATTCGACTCGTGTGAAAGGATGTAGTTGTGAATCGTATTTGTGATCGTCGATTGGGGCGTTGTCTCATCGACTTATATTCGTATTCGGGGGACGCCCAAACTCGTTGGCTAACTTTGCGAATCGAGCCAGCATGGGCTTGGTCGAGAAGTTTAGTAAACCATGAGCAAACACGAAACTTGATCTATTGGAGAGATCTTGCTTGGCATACTCGCGTAGTATTGCTACGATATACTCGAGTAATATCAAAACCTTGATGAGCGGACCCAATAAGGGGGTGTAATGGTGACGGGATTTGAGGAAAGTGGTGTTTCTACGGAATTGATACTTATGTGGTTGACGGAGTGTCAACATGGAATTGATCAAGACCTTGACTCGGCTACGTGGAAATTAACTCCTGAGAGCTACAGTATCCTTGAATTGTTTCTGCTTACTTTTCCTGTTTGGAATGTTAATTACTCGAACTTTACAGCTTTACTTCCTATATAAATGTTATTGCTAATTGGACTACGTGTTTGCATGTGTGTTTCTTGGCCTCACGAGCATTCGCTAACCCCATTAGCTTTGTTTTCCTTAACAGGAGCTGAAATGGAAAGAATTATGGAGAAACCAACTTGAAAGACTTTTGATTAGGGTTTTGAATATAATTGTTTAGATAACTTTTGGAGGTTGTATATTTTGGGGAATGTTGATGTACTTTTGATAACTTGCGATGCAAGACTTGTATATTTTTAAGGAAGCGACCATTTCTTTATATTTCGACTTTTAGTATCGATTGATTATGTGATGCCCCCACTTCTCCCAAGGGCGAACCCAAGGGTATCCGCGGAACGCCTGCCCAACTCTCGCCGGGACTCACTACAATCCGTAATTCAAAAGCTAGAAATACTTCGAATATTTTCAATATATAATTAAAGTACTCCAAAACATTTCATACTTAATATTAGTTAACCTTCAAGCTTAAATACAACCCAAAAGAATATGTACTACAATCATATGCTACAATACAACTTAAAGTTTTCAAAAGAAAACAATCTAGTACTATTCGCGAGCACTCTCGGTCTTGAACCCTGTTAAGGAAAACAAAAGCGTGGAATGAGCTAAACAGCCCAGTGAGGTTCCAAGATACACTAGCAGTTTTAATAAATTAAGTAAATTGAGTACAACGCACATACAGTTCAAGGTTGCACATTGGCACATTAGAATAAAACAGTTATCATTGTACAGAAATAAACACACATTGAAAGGATACGGTGTTCACTTGGAACGATTTCGATCCACTTCACCTTATAACTCTAGTGATCCCCTCGGTTTGTCTGGCCATCACCTTATTCCTCCAGTGGTAATACTCGAGTATATCGAAACGGTGGCCCAAGATTCCAACCTACCCGACCGAGCCCAATCCTGGCTCGAGCAGGTTAGTAACTGTGACGCCCCACTTCTCCCTAAGGCGAACCAAGGGTATCAGCGGGACGCCTGCCCAACTCTCGCCAGGACTCAATACAAATCCAATTCAAACTTAAGGTACAACACTAACACTGAAGGTCGGAATAAAGGTATGAAGTCATTTCCCATAAATAAGTATTCAATCTTACATCACCAGTTCAAAATACATTCACTTTCCCAAAATATACAATTTTCCAAAAGGATGTCTAGACAAATACATTCCAAAATCCTAGTCAATAGAGCCATCAAGTAGGCTTCTCCATAGACCCTTCCAGTTCAGCTCCTGTTAAGGAAAACAAATCTAACGGGGTGAGCGGATGCTCGTGAGGGCAAGAAAACATGCAAAACATGTAGTTCAAATAACAATAACACTTGAACAAAATGAAAGTTGTAACATTCAAGTAATTCACAATTAATAATAAAACACACTTGAAAAGGATACAAGAGCTCTCAAGAGCTATTTTCCACTTACTCGATCCAGAACCTCCACTAGTTGACACTCCATCAATCGGGTAGGTTATAATCCGTAGAACTTCACTTACGCGTTCCCCGTTCACCGTTACTCCCCCTGCTCCGGGCCCGTACTTCTTTTATATAAGGCGATACTACTCAAGCATGCCAAGCGAGATCTCTCCAATAGATCACGCTTATACACTTTTCCCATGGCTCACCCAAGGTTCCCGACCAAGCCCATGCCGGCTCGAGTCCAAGGTCGGCCAATGAGATTTGGGCGTCCCCCATTATTATCACTAAGAGTCGAGGATATTCACTCCAACGACATATGCAACCATAGCATATTTAATCATTTCAACACTTCACTTAATACACTTGACAATTCACTTCAAATTAATTTAATTTCACTTCACTTAAACGAGATTGAGTGCGATAAAGTACCACGCTCGACTCGGCATATTCAAAATTCTCATTCAACAATAATAATTAACCACGTAACAATTTGTCACACACTTGACACTCACCAATCAAAAATAAGGGAGTAGTGCTCAATCAGGTGTTTTTAGGCGTCCGCTGTGAGGTCCTCTTGAAGGTCCCCTTGAGTGCCTGAGCAAAATATAATTTACTATCACTCACTATCACTTATAAACCCCTTATTAACAAGGAAGATTGTACACTTGTACAATACTAAGAAAATTATCATGAAAGAGAGTCTTAACTACTCGTAAATCGAGGCTCAAAAGTGGGGCTTAATAACAAAAAGAAAAACTGATTTCCTTCATGAAATCAAGTTTAAAACGGTCAATCAATATCAAAAGATAGGGAAGAGTTTCCAAAAACTTATTTCCCATCGAATCGGAAAATTTCAGTTTTAAGTGTCAACTTTGAAAAATCATATCTTATACTTAGTAGGTCCAAAATTAGAAAAATTTTGTACCGTTGGAATCTTAATTCAAAGTACTAAAAGTTCCTAGAATACACCTTTCCAAGATTCTAAATGGAAGACATTGAAATTCCAGCCCAAAGTGGCAGCTATCAGCACACAAGACAGTTTTAGTCTTGTTTTTCGGCAAACTTTGGAAATTCGGAAAAATTCACAGAATGTGAACTAGCCTCTGAAATTGATAACTCAATAATAATTCCAATCAAGGTTCCAAACACAACAAATGGAACTAAAATCGGACTTTTGGGTGTCGAGATACATCAGTCCAAAGTTGGTCGCATTTTATAGACTGTTCTGTCAATTTCCAGGTTTGAAAGGCTATCTTTGAAGTATCATTCGGCCATTGATTTGGCATTGGAAATACACCAAACTTGGTACACTAAATCTTCCATGTGTGAACAACATTTTTACCAAGTTTCATGCAAAAACTCCCACGGAAAGGCAGTCATTAAAACAACTAAAGTTCAAGAAATGTTCCAAGGATAATCTGCCTTCTCACGTTTCCTTCCTTTTAAAAGCTTTGTGCCACACAATCAACCTCAATTAATTCAAATGTTGAAACCAATGTTCCATAAACATCCAATAAGCAATTTAGAGGTAATTGACATCAAATTTTTCGAAACATAACTTTCCAAATCAGATTTGACCATTCGGCCAAGAGAAAAGGAAAAGTTTTCCAGATTTGAAAAGCAACTTGGAACATCATTTGTACATAGAAATGGTCTTATATGACACCAAAATTGGTACAATTCAACTTCCATATGAGGAATACTCCTCTATCAAATTTCATTTAAAAATTCACATGGGAAGGTAGTTAACAGAACTACCAAAGTTTAAGGAATTTCCAAGACAAATCTGTCTCCTTGCTTCCTTCTCCTTTTTCAAACATTTTGCCCAATGAAATCAACTCCAATTTGACTCATTTGTGAAACCAAGACCCCAAGAAACATTTAATATTACATTTAGTAGGTGTTTGACACCAAAAGTTTCAAAACAACATGTCCCAAGTCAAGCTAGGCCTTTCGGCTAGCAAAAATTAGGGTTTTCCAGCTTTGGTACAGTTCGGGAATTGGGCTATATCTCACTCAATACAACTTTAAATTCATCATGGTCAGTGGAGTTGGAAACTAGATTCACAGGTCTACATTTCATCAGAAGAAATATTTTTGAAATTCTGTTCGAAAATGAGAGAAATTAGAGCTACAAGCTGCAGTTTCTAACTTTCTCTCGGTTGGCCTAACAGAACAGGGCAGCCGACTTTGATCAATCACTACAAATGGTTCAGTTCGAATTAGAAGGTACATTATACACCGTTAGAAAACTACGGATATCTAGTTTTTAATGCCACTGACAACACTCAATTCTGACATCCATACAGAGAGTTATGATCGTTCAAAGATGCTCTGTCCAGAACACCCTGAGCACCGTTTTCCAGATTTTTACAAATTTCGAAATTTCAACTTTTACCCAACCAAATCAAATGATTTTCGGTGAAAACTTCCCACACACCCTACAAAACATATCTACATCAGATTCAAGGTCATTTGAGCATCAAAAATTCGAATCATAGCTTCGAGAAAAACAGGGCAGATTTTCGGCCTCTTCCTATACAATTTTCCTTTGGTTTCCTTTCACTTTTCCAACAAATCTCATCTTGTTATTCACATAACTAACACAAAAAACACTTAAAATCATCATATCAGTCCTATATCATCAAGGTGGGATTTCATAGAGCCCACTCCAACCATTTAAATCCAAACAACAACAATAACAATGAAGCTACAAGCTTCCTAGCAAAGATCAACCCACTAAAGCCAAAGTTAGATGGTTGGATGATTACCTCCTACTCCTTTGAGTGAAATCAGAAATTTTCCACCTCTAAAGCCCAAGAAAAAACCGTGAGAAAGATGTCCTCCACCAAGATTGAGTTGCTCTTCAAGTTGTTTAGGTGTTGTGTGAAGGATTTGAGGTGAAGTTGTACAAGAATTGAGCAAGGAGGATGATGGGTTTTCTCTTCTTCTCCCTTGGAGAATTTCGGCCAGCAAGATGAAGAGGAGAGAGAAGGTAAGCTGATGAGTGAAGCTTCTTGGAGAAGGTTGGATGTTTTGTGGCCAAAATTCATTCGAAAGTCAACTCTTAATAGTGCGCGCACGCGCGCGTTTTATGTCCGTTTTCTCTCGGGTTGTTTCACGTGTGTACTAAACCTCTAATGTACTTCCTTTAACATTATTATTATTCACTCTTACTAGTCTAGAATAAATTTCTTAAATCTCCAATTAACCGCTCCGGCTCGATATACATGAACTTCCGATTACGCGCGTTAAAGCGAAACCTAAATGGAATTCTTGTAACGATAATATAAGTAACTAATACTAGGGTAATTAATTATAAAAATGACTATTTTAGAAATAAAAACATGAGTCCTCACAATATTAATTCCCCAAGTCTCCAATTCGTCACACGGAACGACTTTCGAGAAATTATCGACGTACGCATAATAAAAACTTTATTTAACTTAATCACATCTAATCTCTCGATTAACTCTTCTTAGTCCACTATTGATCATCCTTAATTCTCCAAAATCATTGCACATTCAGATCGACTATCATCTCAAAGATGTGTATTTGTTATTCCTTAATAAACGAGCCTTCGAAAATTTAAATTTGTTAACGAGACGTTTTAAAAGTATAAATAAGACATGGTTCCATAAAAATAAATTTAAAATGGTTGAAATAAATTATTCGGAGAAAACAGGTGAATAAATATTTTAAATAAGCCAGTAATATGAGATAAAATGAGAAAATTTTTCGGGTCCTCACAGTAACCAAGGGCAAGATCCAGTTCAGTTTAGAGCTTACAACATGCGCAAGTAATCAAGTAAATCAGTAAACGGTAGTAGTTCACGGTTAACGGTAGAAATTGATTCTTTTAGTAGGTCGAGTGTGATAAAGTACGCACTCGCCTTAAAACGGTGAACAGTTACATAGGAGCAATTCTAGGGTGCACTTAACACTTAAGCACACAATTACTATGAAGTAAACATGTAGCAAAACTGTTCAAGTCACGTACACCTATAAGGAACACTCACTAATTCAAAATAAGTGAATAAGTGAGCAAATAAACTCTTTAGTTGTCCCCATCGGGATCCCCTTGGAAACCCTCTAGAGTACCTGAAGAAATAGTGATCAATTATCACTCACACATACTCACGACCACGTAACATTCAAAGAAGAAAGTACACGCGCTTAAAATTTAAGACAATGTCTTATAAGAGTTTTACTCAACAAAAATCGAGATTCAAAAATGGGGATTTAAGATCACAAGTTCGAATCAAATTAAAGGAACTTTTCGCTAACTCATTAAAATAATGCTCAAAGAAAACTCAAAAGCCGTCTTTGATTCAAGTCGTGGTAAGTGAACCTCAATTCCAAAAGAAAGTGCCAATTTCAATTTTGGCACTAATATCGAGAAAAAGGCAAATAGTTTTAATCTTCCAAAAATTCTAATCTCATGACCCAAAAATTAGGATATAAAGGACGTTCACATTTTCCAAACTAATGGAGATAGAAATCATCCAAACTCCACTCATTTCATATAAAATATCAAAGATAAGGTTCCAAGATTCAAGTGTAAAACTAGTGCAATTCACCCAGAACTACTCCAGCCAAACGCTTCCTTTTTGGAGTTTAAACTCACGGAAATCGAGGCAAAAGAACTAGAGTTTGAAGTTCATTTCTCAAGTATAAAATAAGGTGTCATTAACCAAGAAAGTTAGCAACTAAGAAAAACACATCAAAAGAGGTTTGTTCCATCAGGAATTGAGTTCATAAATGAAGGTGTTAAAGTCACAAGAGAACTTGTATCATCCATAAAATCAAGTTTAAAATAATCTATCAATATCGAAATAAGAGAACGAGTTCTCAAAAAAACTCTTTTCCCAAGAAAGCGGAAAATTTCGGCTCTGCGCGTCAAACTTAGAAAAATCAGATCTTGTGCTCAATAGGTCCAAAAATGGAAAACTCTATACCGTTGGAAACTAGTTTCAAAGTAATAAAAGTTCCTAGAAGAAAATTTTCCAAGATTCTAAATGGAATACAATCATCTTTCAGCTCAAAGTGGCTGATCTGAGCAAGCAAAGCAGTTTCAGTCATGTTTTTTGGCAAACTTTGGAAATTCGGAAAAATTCACAGAAAGTGAACTAGCCTTTGAAATTCGTAACACAATAATATTTCCAATCAAGGTTTCCAAAAAAACAAATGAAACTAGATTCGGAGATCTGACCGTCAAGATATAGTATCTCAAAGTTGGTTAAAATTGTAGGCTGTTCGGCAAATTTTCCAGATTTGAAAGGCAACTTTGGGACTTCATTTGGGTATCGAAATGATCTTAGAATAACACCAAATTTGGTACACTCAATCTTCCATATGAGGAATGCTTCACTATCAATTTTCACACAAAGAATCACGTAGGAAGGTAGTTAACAAAACTACCAAAATTTAGGAAATTTTTAAAGCAAATCTGTCTTCTTGCTTTCTTTTCCTTTTTCAAACACTTTGCACCATGAAATCAGTCCCATTTTGGTTCATTTGTGAAAACAATGTCCAAAAAATATTTCATAAGCAATTGATAGTTGGTTGACACCAAAATTCGAAATAAAACATCTCACAAACAACTAAACCAGTCGGCCAGCAAAAAGAAGGGGTTTTCAGATTTGCCGCAGTTTGGAAATTGAACCATATTTCACTCAATACAATTTGGAATTGAGAATGGTCGGTGGTTTTCAAAACTAGGTTTAAAACTCTACATTTCATCAGAACAAGTCATTTTCAAAATCAGTTCACAAGTAGTTCAAATTCAAGCCAGAAGTTGCAGCTTCTCACTGCCATTCGAATGGAACAGGCAGACAGAACAGCAAACTTTGATGAATCACTACAGTTCACTCAGTTCGAACTAGATGGTGAATTTTATACCGTTGGAAATCTAAAAATGTCTAGTTTCAAATGCCATAAGTGGCACTCGATTTCAACCTTTGTACAAAGAGATATGTTCAATCAAAAGGGCACTGTTCGGACAGTCTGAACTCATTTCCAGGTTTCTTCACATTTCGAAAATTCAAGTTTTGCTCAACCAATTCAAATGATTTTTGGTAGAAACTTTCTACACACAATATATAACATATATACATCAGTTTCACAGTCATTTGAGCATCAAAAATTCGAAATTTAGGCAAGGCAATAACAGGACATATTCGGCCAAGTCCATGCACCAACTTTCCTTCGATTTTCTCTTCATTTTCTATCCATAATCAACTCATCTACACACATAACAATCATATTCAAACATTTACACCTCAAGCCAGCTTCCTAGAGGCCACCTCAAGACCTCTACCTAAGATTAAAGCAAATAAAATGGATTCCTCAAGTCCTCTACCTAGTTTCATGCTTGGGTTTCAAACCCTTGCCATTAAAGCTCCAATTTTGTAAGAAAAATGGAAAGATTCAAGGTGGATGAAGGCTACCTCTTAGCTCTTGAAGAAACCAGAAATTTTGCACCAAAAACTCCCAAGAAAACCCGCAAGATTGAAGCCTTTCTCCAAGCTAAAGTTGCTCTCCAAGTGGTATGTGAGTTGTATGAAGATTTAGAGGTGAAATGGTGCAAGATTGGATGGAGTTTTCTTTTCTTCTTCTTCCTTGGGGCTGCTGGCCGAAAAATGGAGAGAGATGAGAGAGGTCTGTGTGCCAAAACTTGGGGAGAAAGAATGGAATAGTAGCCATAAGTGTTGGGTAAAAAGTCAACTCTTAATAGTTGTCGCGCGCAGGTTTCGTACCACCGTTTTCTCTCTTGTTTGTTATACTTGTGCACTAAACCTCCAGTGTACTTCCGTTAACACTATAATTATTCACTCTTAGTAGTCTAATATAATTTCTTAAATCTCCACTTAGCCGCTCCGACGCGAAACACGCGTACTTATGCGAAATGCGCTAACTTATGACGCGCACGCGAAAAATTGAAACTTAAGAAAAAATTCATGCACTACTAGGGTTATTAAGTATAACTAGGGCAATTTAATTATAAAATAGCTAAATTAAGAAATAAAAACACGATTCCTCACAAACCTCTCCCACTTAAAAGAATTTCGTCGTCGAAATTCATACCCTCCATAACCTCAGATAACCCTGAACCTTGTTGTGTGATCATTTCATATGTTCTTGCAGATGCCACTGGTCGGTTTCCTCCTCCATTGACTTGTCGAGGGCTAGTTCTATTTCCTTGTTGAATAGTAGTTCATCGTGGTACCTCTTTGGACAGTCATGAACTTTATGGTTGGTGCTCCCACATCCCATACACTTTCGCCCCTTCATCCAGCAGTCTTCTTCGGTATGATTCGTCCTTCCACAATATCCACAAGTCAGATGAGGAGTTGTGACTTGACTTGACTTGCCTGCGAAGTTTCCCTTTATTGTATCTGTCCTATTGGAGCTCCTCGTGATATAGTTCCTTCTAGTTTCTTTATCATGGGTGGTGAAGGAAGTGGTAGTCTTACTCCATCCACTCATTTTCTAACTTTAGATGGCAGTCCAATTTCTCTTGGTACCTCAAGTTAATGGCTACTATCGGATACATCTCTTTTTCTGGCTTGAAAGGTTCTCAGTTGGGATTTTGTGCTCTCCACCCTTTGTGCTTTCTCAAGAGCGTCACTAAACGTTTCAATTTGTGCTGCGGCAAGATCATCTTGGATTTCTAAATTTAATTCTTGGATAAATCGTCTTATTCTCTTCCGCTCCGTAAGCACCAATTTTGGAGCATATGTAGATAATTTCGTGAATTGTGTTTCTGTGAGAACCCGAAAAATTTCCACATTTTTCAAGTATTATTTTATTTCTTTGCCTACATTTTATACTGTCCTTTGAAAATATTAAATTTTTTATACATTTTACAAGTCAGTACAATTTTAAATCATTTTCCTAGTATAAGTTAGTGTACGTGAATTTGAAGTGCATTTTTCAATGTGGAACCCGCTAGTGCGATATAAATTTTTGCCAATTAGGTGACGAAATATTAAGTGATATTATTTTCCATGGTATTAGGAGATAATTAGAGGTTAGTTAGCTAAATGAATTATTGGAGGAGAGAAGATAAGCTTGGAACCTTCAAGATGCCAAGTGTGATGCTTCCATTGGATGTTGGACTTTTGACCCAAGATATTAACCTTACTAAAAACAAATTTTGACCAAAAATTCATTTCATTTTGCACCCTCTTGGCCAGCCCTTTGGTGAAGAAAAACAAGAGAGAGCTCTTCCAATTTTAGCTTCCAAACTCACTTGAATCTTGAGTTTTTAACCAACCAAATTTGAAACCCTTCCATACAAGTGATCACTAAGGAGGACTAAGGGCTTTGGTGGAGTTGATTTGGAGGAGGAAGGACTAAGCTAATACTTTCTTTGAGGTTCTAAGGTAAATTGCTAAAGAACATTCTTCTTTGCTTCTAAATAGATGGAATTAATGGCTTGTGGTGCCACTTTGGTAGTTTTGTGCAATAATTTCTTGGTTAGAAGTGATGATGTGTAGATTCAGTTTTTTAGAAAATTTCTGCTTTGTCATGACCAGTGTTATTTGGCCATGATGAAGGCTGAATTGGCCTTAGCTCAAAACATGAAAATTTTAGAGAATTGAGTGGTAGATTATGCCTGTAAAATTTCAACTCAATCGAAGAACTGTAGCATGGTCCCAATGACTATTTTACCCCTGCTGCCCTGTTTTCTGCCAAAAACTGGCAATCAGCATCTGTAATTGGCTCGTATTGGATGGGAAGATGAATCAATTAGCTTTTGATGCCTTCTTAAGAATTGTAGCCTTGTATTCTATATTTCGAATGGCTTTGGAATCAACTAAATCGGAGTTGTGTGTGCTGAGATATGATTGAATAAGTCCGGCCTGCTAGATGACTTTTACAGTGAGCTTCGAACTGGAAAACTCTGGAGCTGTTTGGGTAAATGGGACTAGGTTAGGTTGAGACCTGGGTTGAGCTGTCTTCATAAGAATTGTATCCCTATGTGTTAGCTTTCCAACGCCCTCTAAAAACACCCAAACGGAGTTGTGTAGCCTGAGTTATTGCCGGTTAAGTCCAGTACTGACAACCAGACTGATCATGAACTTTTTGGAGCTGTGATTGGAAAATTCGACTTAGATAAACTATAAATTAGGTTAAGTGACCTTCATCAAAGTTGTTCCCCCCTGTCTTAGCTTCGATATGGTATAAGGTTCACCACAATTCGATAACCATAGCTCCAGTTATGACTAAAATACTATGAGATGCCAAATCTGGCCATTTAGCTTTTTGTCTTCAAAAATTGATATTTGCTTGTTACTATTGCACTTGGTGTTGTACTTGGATGATTTTGGAGCCTAATGGAAGGGCTATTGTGGTAACCTTACTTGTGTGTATTGTGGGGCTGAATTAAGGAAAAGAAGGAAGCCATAAATGGCTGGAAAATTTGGTAAACACAAAGGGCATGCTGCCAAATTTTGTACTTGAGGTCTAAGTAGAATTACGTTATCTTGAGTAAGATTTTGAGGACGAATCTAACTCGATTTGTCTAGGTTATTCAAGTTTCCTTTTGTGAGGTATATAAAGCGAATTTCAGCCGAAACTTGTACCTTGGAATTTACAACTAATGGAAATATGTTTTCTTCATTTCTTTGACCCAAATGGCATTTTTCACATATAATGGCTTTAAATTTCACCGTTTGGAAAGTGAGCAAGGGTTTTACGAATAGTCCCTAAATAAGTTTCAATTACTTGATTCTCGTTAAACGAAATGTTTAAGTTTCGAGCCTTAGTTATCTTTCAATGCTCTTAAATAATATTTTCTTATGATTATTCTTAGGGTTTCTTGGTGATTAGGAGTGTTACCCGGAAGGAATTTTGGACGTTATTTTGCTTATATAGGTGAGTGTTCTATATACAATTTGTTTCTAATGACTATGTGAACTATTGTGACTATTTGGATTGTTGTTTTAATACGTGATTGAAGTATGTTATGTTTCCAATATTTTCAGAAATGATTTTTGCTAGGCGAGTGTGTACTTTATCGCACTCGACCTAAATGAACGTGAAATTTCAATGATTGAATGATTAAATGTTACTTGTGCATGAATGTAAGCCTTCTGGCTGAACTGGGCCCTTGCCCTTTGTTACTGGTCGACTCGAGCCAGAAGCGGACTCGGTCGGGCGATTAGTGACCCTGGGTGAATGTTTGGTATACTCGAGTATTACCACGAAGTCTGGAGAGGACTGGCCAGTGCGCTGGCTAGAATGGGGAGAACTAAATGAATGAATGAATGACAAGATTGACGGAGGGGTTTTCAATTACAAATGAAATTTTTCTAAACGATTGAAGGAATAAGGAAATGGTCGATGAACGAATGAACGAATGGCTCCATGTATCCTTTTAATGAATGTGTTACTATCGCTTTCATTTCATAAATGTTTTCTGGATTACTTGTTATTATCTGATAAACATCCTTGCTTAATTATTTGATTGAGTATATAGAATCTCGCTGGGTTTTAGCTCATACCACGCCTTTTGTTTTCCTTACAGGGGTGGCAAGCACGGGCGAGAGGCCTGTATAGAATAGAATAGTCTAGATTTTGTTTTGAATTGTTTTGTTTTGGCTTTTGCACTCGCTCTAGTGCTTGGATAGAGTTGGTTGTATTGAGAAAGTTAGAGCTTTGGTTACATTTGGGACTGTACTTCTGGTTGAGATTGGGATGAATGTAAATATATGTTTCCAGTTTGGGGTTTGTTTTTTTTTGTTTTCCTCGAGGTTGTATCTTATTTTGTTCGGAGAGAGTGATCGAGTCCTGGCGAGAGCTGGGCAGGCGGTCCGCCGAACCCTTTGGTTCGCCTTAGGGAAGGTGGGGCTGTCACAGGTGGTATCAGAGCAGCTTCGCGTGGTCTCTGCGCGGAGTGAGCTTGGGCCAAGTGGTGTATGGTCCTGATTGTGTGAATAAGTGTAAAGGACTAAGTGCTCCTTTGAGCATAAGCTATGAATCATGAATCGTCATAGGTCTTAAATCTTTATTATGGTACTCGAGGACAACAGAGATGTACGTCTGGTAGGAATCTCGATTGTAGATAATTTACACTTGGGACTGGCCAGCTCGAGTGGTGAATTATCTCGGATTCTTGTACCCGAGTACGCGGGTAGTACTAAGGATTTGCGATCTTTTGTGGGGAGTAGGAATGGGCTAATGTTTGGTGAAAGTAAGTGCAAAGGGTTAACGGAGGTATAGCTCGGATAGTAAGGGAAGTGAGAGATCGGATGGGGAGTGTTTTAGTCGAGTGTGGAACGGCACGTTGTGTTTTCTTCTTGTTTTGCCCTGTATTGCTACTGTATGTATTTGACTTGTGACATTTCGATATTTACATGAATAGTACTTGCTGTACTTGGTTTGTCTAACTTGCTCTGTTTCCTTACGTATTTGGTGTGTTATATATTGCTATTTTGGTCAATTACTCTGTTTACATACTAAATCACCTTTTAAAAAAAAAGAGAGAGAAAAAGGGAATGGAGGGGAGACGTAGTCGCGGACGTGGAGCTAGTCGCGGCCGTGGGGCTAGGCAAGATCAAGAACCCAGTAAAGAAAGAGAAACAGTAATTGAGCAAAGCGTGGACCGAGGGTTGAAGGCCGGAGACCAAGTAGCGACGGCGATACAACAAATGACAAATATTCTAGCGCGATTGGTAGATCAACAAGGCCAAATGCCAGTGAACCAACCCCAGATTCTCGAAATAGGAGAAGATAGGGCTCTGAGCGGTTTCAAAAGTTTAATCCTCCCAAATTCCTTGGAGGACCTGATCCAGATGTGGCTGAGCAGTGGTTAGAGGTAATGATTAACATCTTCGCCGCCCTGAACTACACGGAGCAAAGACAAGTGAACTTTGCTGTGTTTCAATTCGAAGGACCGGCCCGAGCATGGTGGAATGTTATTAGGGCCAAATGGGAGAGAGAACAAACTGCATGGACATGGGTGAACTTTACACGGGAATTTACGAGAAGTACCTCCCACCTCTGGTCCAGAAAGGAGGGAGGACGAATTTATTGGATTGCGTCAAGGAACCCTGAGTGGCCGAATATGAGACGAAATTCACTAAACTGTCCAAGTTCGCTTCTGAATTGGTGGTTACAGAGCGAAGGAGAGTAAGACGGTTTATCCAAGGCTTGAATTTGGAAATTCAAGAAACTTTAGCGGCGGTTCAAGTTAATACTTTTACGGAAGCTCTTGAGAAAGCACAAAGAATTGAGGATGCGAAAGCACAAGTAAAAGCTTTTGAAACGCAGAAAAGTGGCGCACCTAGTAGCATGCCTGAAGAATCTAGGGAAAAGACAACGCCCTCCAAAGTGCCAAAAGTGAACCATTTCTCTCATCCACCATGGACCTTAGGGGCACTATATGAGGGATCTACGAAAGGAAGTCAAATAGGACCTGAGAAGATTTCTCGAGAAAGCCAAACAGTAGTTCCTCGCTTGGCTTGTGGATATTGTGGGAAGGCAACCACACTGAAAATGATTGCTGGAGGAAAGGGCGGAAGTGTTTGATCTGTGGGAGTAGTGATCATCAGCTGAGTAATTGTCCAAAGAAGCAGCCACAAGAGGCTGGTACTCAACAAGTGGGTGGAACCAAGCCTAAACCAACTAATGAAAGAGGGAACCGAACAAGAGCACAGCTCAGGTATATACGGTAGAATCGCAACAAACTCCGGGATCACATGAGGAAACAGAAGGTAAAATTTCGAGGACGAAATTTCTTAAGGGGGAGAGAGTGTGAGAACCCGAAAAATTTCCACATTTTTCAAGTATTATTTTATTTCTTTGCCTACATTTTATACTGTCCTTTGAAAATATTAAATGTTTTATACATTTTACAAGTCAGTACAATTTTAAATCATTTTCCTAGTATAAGTTAGTGTACGTGAATTTGAAGTGCATTTTTCAATGTGGGACCCCGCTAGTGCGATATATATTTTTTGCCAATTAGGTGACGAAATATTAAGTGATATTATTTTCCCATGGTATTAGGCAGATAATTAGAGGTTAGTTAGCTAAATGATTATTGGAGGAGAGAAGATAAGCTTGGAACCTTCAAGATGCCAAGTGTGATGCTTCCATTGGATGTTGGACCTTTTGACCCAAGATATTAACCTTTACTAAAACAAATTTTGACCAAAATTTCATTCCATTTTGCACCTCTTGGCCAGCCCCTTTGGTGAAGAAAACAAGAGACAGCTCTTCCAATTTTAGCTTCCAAACTCACTTGAATCTTGAGTTTTAACCAACCAAATTTGAAACCCTTCCATACAAGTGATCACTAAGAGGCTAAGGGCTTTGGTGGAGTTGATTTGGAGGAGGAAGGACTAAGCTACTACTTTCTTTAAAGTTCTAAGGTAAATTGCTAAGAACATCCTTCTTTACTTCTAATAGATGGAAAATTAATGGCTTGTGGTTGCCACTTTGGTAGTTTTGTGCAATATTTCTTGGTTAGGAAGTGATGATGTGTAGATTTCAGTTTTTTAGAAAATTTTCTACTTTGTTCTGACCAGTGTTATTCGGGCATGATAGAGGGGTGAATTGGCCTTAGCTCCAAACATGAAAGTTTTAGAGAATTGAGTGTAGATTATTCCTATAAAATTTCTGTTCAATCGGAGGGCTGTAGCATGTAAAAAGGACTATTTTACCCCTGCTGCCCGGTTTCCTGCCAAAACTGGAAATCAGCATCTGTAATTGGCTCGTTTGGATGGGAAGATGAATCAATTAGCTTTTGATGCCTTCTTAAAGAATTGTAGCCTTGTATTCTAGCTTTCAAATGGCTTTGTAATCAACTAAATCGGAGTTGTGTGTGCTGAGATATGATTGAATAAGTCCGTACTGCTAGATTGACCTTTTACAGTGAGCTTCAAACTGGAAACTCAGGAGCTGTTTGGGTAAAATGGGACTAGGTTAGGTTGAGAACTGGGTTGAGCCTGTCTTCATAATAATTGTATCCCTATGTGTTAGCTTTCCAAACTGCCTCTAAAAACACCCACAACGGAGTTGTGTAGCCTGAGTTATTGCCGGTTAAAGTCAGTGCTGACAACCAGACTGATCATGAACCTTTGGAGCTGTGATTGGAAACTTCGACTTAGATAAACTATAAATTAGGTTAAGTGGCCTTCATGAAAAGTTGTCCCCCCCTGTCTTAGCTTCGAAATGGTATACGTTTAACCCCGATTCGATAACCATAGCTCCAGTTATGACTAAAATACTATGAGATGCCAAATCTGCCATTTAGCTTTTGTCTTCAAAATTGATATTTGCTTGTACTATTGCACTTGTGTTGTACTTGGATGATTTGGAGCCTAATGGAAGGGCTATTGTGGTAACCTTACTTGTGTGTGTTGTGGGGCTGAATTAAGGAAAGAAGGAAGCCATAAATGGCTTGGAAATTTGGTAAACACAAAGGGCATGCTGCCCACATTTGTACTTGAGGTCTAAGTAGAATTACGCTTATCTTGAGTAAGATTTTGAGGACGAATCTAACTCGATTCGTCTAGGTTATTCAAGTTTCCTTTTGTGGAGGTATATTAAAGCGAATTTCAGCCGAAACTTGTACCCTTGGAATTTACAACTAATGGAAATATGTTTTCTTCATTTCTTTGACCCAAATGGGCATTTTTCACATATAATGGCTTTAAATTTCACCATTTGGAAAGTGAGCAAAGGGTTTTACGAATAGTCCCTAAATAAGTTTCAACTACTTGATTCTCGTTAAACGAAATGTTTAAGTTTCGAGCCTTAGTTATCTTTCAATGCTCTTAAATAATATTTTCTTATGATTATTCTTAGGGTTTCTTGGTGATTAGGAGTGTTACCCGGAAGGAATTTTGGACGTTATTTTGCTTATATAGGTGAGTGTTCTATATACAATTTGTTCCTAATGACTATGTGAATCATTGGTGACTATTTGGATTGTTGCTTTAATACGTGATTGAGGTACGTTATGTTTTCAATGTTTCTCAAAATAAATTTTGCTAGGCGAGTGTGTACTTTTATCGCACTCGACCTAAATGAACGTGAAATTTCAATGATTGAATGATTAAATGTTACTTGTACATGAATGTAAGCCTTCTGGCTCAACTGGGCCCTTGCCCTTTGTTAACTGGTCGACTCGAGCCAGAAGCGGACTCGGTCGGGCGATTAGTGACCCTGGGTGAATGTTTGGTATACTCGAGTATTACCACGAAGTCTGGAGAGGACTAGCCAGTGCGCTGGCTAGAATGGGGAGAACTAAATGAATGAATGAATGACAAGATTGACGGAGTGGTTTTCAATTACAAATGAAATTTTTCTAAACGATTGAAGGAATAAGGAAATGGTCGATGAACGAATGAACGAATGGCTCCATGTATCCTTTTAATGAATGTGTTACTATCGCTTTCATTTCATAAATGTTTTCCGGATTACTTGTTATTATCTGATAAACATCCTTGCTTAATTATTTGATTGAGTATATAGAATCTCGCTGGGCTTTTAGCTCATACCACGCCTTTTGTTTTCCTTACAGGGGTGGCAAGCACGGGCGAGAGGCCTGTATAGAATAGAATAGTCTAGATTTTGTTTTGAATTGTTTTGTTTTGGATTTTGCACTCGCTCTAGTTCTTGGATAGAGTTGGTTGTGTTGAGAAAGTTAGAGCTTTGGTTACATTTGGGACTGTACTTCTGGTTGAGGTTGGGATGAATGTAAATATGGTTTTCCAGTTTGGGGTTTGTTTTTTTTTGTTTTCCTCGAGGTTGTATCTTATTTTGTTCGGAGAGAGTGATCGAGTCCTGGCGAGAGTGGGCAGGCGGTCCGGCGAACCCAATGGTTCACCTTAGAGGAAGGTGGGGCTGTCACAGTTTCATTCTCAGCCACACTCAAAGTTCCTTGACGAAACTTTATAAAATCGTCTTCTCTCTTTTCTTAGACTAGTGGAGGCAGAAATTTCTCATTAAACTCTCGTAAAAAGGTTATCCAAGTTCTTGGAGTTTGAGTTCTTTCCCACTTGTTTCTTATAACATTCCACCAGGCTCGGTGTGACAGCCCCACCTTACCCTAAGGCGAACCAAAGGGTTCGGCGGACCGCCTGCCCAGCTCTCGCCAGGACTACGGAGCCGAATCACACAAACCCTAACTTACGCGCGATCGATCCCAAAGAAAACTAACAATCACATACACGCAATTATAAATGTTTCGGAAAGTATAACAACAAGTACGGGTATCGACAAACCCGCAAAGCAAAAACGAAAAAATTTGAACGGCAGTGAACAGTAACGCCACGTCACAATCCGGCCGGATTCTGGCCGGATACGAGGCAGTGGCTAAACCAAAATTTTTCATAACCCTAGGCAATCCGGCCACCTATCCGGCCAATAACTGGCCGGATATACGGCCGGATTCTCCTCAACAGTGCCCAGCAGATTTTCTTCTTCTTTTCTCGTTTGACGTCCGAACTCGTCCGAACACGTTCCAAACATACAGAAACTTTGAGCATGAATATACTAGTACATTTCCAAGAAAGTGTATCATTTATACATGGAAGAAATATTTACACATACCCACTCTAGGGTTTTACAATCCAAAAGGAAATGTTCAAATACCACATTTAGGGTTTCTAAAGTCGAGGAGCTATACAAGGTACAAAAGAATGCCTAATTAGCTCTACTCGCTTCACCAAAAATCATGATTTCCAATAACATGCCCTGTAAGGGAAACAAAGATAACGGGAAGGGGTGAGCTTACGCTCAATGAGGTACCAAGAATACGAATAGTCATGAATCATGGCATTTCACGTATCGAGCATGCGGTTACATATACCAGATAGGGAAATACATAAACACATCAAATGGAAAGGATACAGGTGGCTCTCAGGAGCCAAAGTTCTCATTGCTTTACTGGAGCTTGATCGAATAATAGTCGACACTCCGTCAACTTTCAAATAAAGTAACCCGTCCAGTAGACACCACTTTACGCCGAATCCGTCCACCAAACAACCCCCTACCGGGCCCGAACACCTCAACCGAACAGAGGGTGGTAATACTCGAGTATACCAGAAATCCAGAGTCTCAATACCCGAAGATTTCTTAAAACAGACTACCGTGGTTCGTTATCTAATCGACCAGGCCCTGGCCGGCTCGACTCGAGTAACTAGCCACAGGATTTGAGCTCAGAGGTAACCGAAAAGTCGTTGGATGCAATGTCCAAATGGCAGTAGATTGAACACAGATAACAGATCCAAATTGTCCACATTAAATGAGCATATTGATAAGAGAACGAGGGTGATAAAGTACACCCTTGTCTCAACAGAGTAAACAGATAGTACAGTCATTCAAATCACAGATGTCATGAACAAAACCCAGTTAAGGAACAAATAAGGGGGAGTGGTACACTCACCAGTTCAAAAGCAGATACTTCAAAAGTTTTCCCCCAAAAGACTTTAATCGTCCAGAAACCCTAAAATAACCGAAATAAACAATTGAGGTTTTCACATCCCAGATTCTAGTAAATAAAACGCACAAGCGAGACTCGATTACAAGTCGTATGCCTATCCAAATGAACTACGAATGCAAGGTTGCAAAAACGTGATTTCGGAATGAAAAGGTAATGGGAGGACCTAGGGCTTGAATGACCTAAAAGCCGTTCATCTATTAAGAATCAATCTCAAACTTGAAGGAACTAAGCGGCCTAGAAAATTGGGCGGCATGCCCTTTGTGTTTACTAAGTTTCCAGCCATATATGGCTTCCTTATTTTCGTTAATCAGCCCCCACAATCACATACAAATATTATCATTACAATAGCCGTTCAATAGGCTCCAAAACCATCCAAGAATAACACAAGTGCAAAAGTACAAGCAAATATCAATTTTGAAGACAAAAGCTAAATGGCAGATTTGGCATTTCGTAGTAATTTAGTCAAACTGGAGCTATGGTTATCGAATCGGGGTGAACCTTATACCATTTTGAAGCTAAGACAGAGGGGAACAACTTTTATGAAGGCCACTTAACCTAATTTATAGTTTATCTAAGTCGAATTTGCCAATCACAGATCCAAAAGTTTAAGATCAGTCTAGTTATCAGCACTGGCTTTAACCGGCAACAACTCAGGTTACACAACTCCAATTGGGGTGTTTTCAGAGGCTTTAGAAAGCTAACACATAGGGCTACAATTCTTATGAAGATACCTCAACCCAGATTTTAACCTAACCTAGTCCAATTTACCCAAACAGCTCCAGAATTTCCAGTTCGAAGCTCACTGCAAAAGTCATCTAGCAGTCCTGACTTATTCAACCATATCTCAGCACACACAACTCCAATTCAGTTAATTCCAAAGCCATTCAAAAACTAAGATACAAGGCTACAATTCTTAAGAAGGCATCGAAAGCTAATTCATTCATCTTCCCAGCCAAATGAGCCAATTACAGAGATGGATAATCATTTCCGGACAGAAACAGGGAAGCAGGGGTAAAATAGTCATTTCATAAGCTATCCTGCTCCGATTGAGCTGAAAATTTACAGGCATACTCTACACTCAATTCTCTACAACTTTCATGTTTTGAGCTAAGTCCAATTCGGCCTCCATCATGGCCGAACAACACTGGGCAGAAACAGGCAGAAAACTCACTATAAAACTGAAATTTACCCTAAACTACTTCAAACCACAAAATATGCTCATCAAATTACCACAACTCCAACTTTAAACCACTAATAGGCAACTAATAGAAGCAAAGGAGAATTTCTTAGCAATTTACCTTGGAATCTCAAGAAAAATGATGACTTAGGCCTCTTCCTCCCAAAATTGCTCCACAACCTCCTTAGAAACTACTTGGACTTGCACTTTTATGGAGTGATTTGCAAAACTAATGGCTAGACTTCAAGATTTGAGCAAGAAATTGGAAGACAAGGTGAACTTTCTCTCTCTTTTTCTTCCTCAAAATTTCGGCCAAGAGGGCTAAGAAAATGAAGATATTTTTGGGTCAAAATCTGATTTTAGTAAAGGTGAAAAGCTTAGTCAAGTCCAACCTCCAATCGGGTTGCGACATGTGGCACCACTTAGGGTTCAAGCTTATCTTCTCACTTCCAATAATTAATCTATCTAGCTAACCTCTAATCATCTCCTAGTATCTTGTAAAATAATATCACTTAATACTTCATCACCTAATCGGCAAAATTATATCGCACTAGCGGGTCCCACGTCCTTAATACACTTCCAAACTAACCCGAACTAACTTATACTAGAAAAACGTTTTAGAAAACTATATTCACTTATAAAATGTCTAGAAAATTAAGGTAGTAGAATAAAATAAAGAAAATGCATATAAAGAAATAGAATTAAATGATATGAAATAGGAAAATTTTACGGGTCCTCACACTCTCTCCCCCTTAAAGAAATTTCGTCCTCGAAATTTTCTTATTAACGAGATCTATCAAAATCTAAGGTAACCAACGGATCATACCTTCTACGTCCTCAGACGAGTCAGGGACCTGATGTGGCTCTAGGCAATACACCTGAGCCGGTACTTTCATTTCAGTCCTTCCCCTCTCTGACTGTCCAGGGTTGGTCTTGTTTGGTTGCTGGGTCTCTTTCCCTTTGCGCAGTCGTGCGGGGCAGTTAGCAATCCGATGATCGGCGCTTCCACAGCGCAGGCATTTTCCCTCTTTCTTCCAACAATTTTGTCTCCGTGTGATTTGGCCCTCCGCAATATCCACAGGAACCACGAGTAGCAAAGACCGATTCCCCCGGTGAGACGCCTCTGGACACCTCCGGTAGTCGTACTCCCCCGTTTCCCCTTCCAATCTTAGGAGGTGTACTCTTATCCTCTTGTTCCGAGCTGCTCCCAGGAAGTCCTCTTTTCTTTGCTTGGAAGTTTCTAACCTGTAGCCTCGCATTTTCAACTCGCTGGGCTTTCTCCACCGCGTCACTAAAGGTACTGAGTTGAGCTACAGCTAGGTCTTTTTGAATCTCAACGTTTAATCCTTGGACAAAACGCCTTATCCGTCTTTGTTCAGTTACGATCAATTCAGGCGCAAACTTAGACAACCGAGTAAACTGACTCTCATACTCGGCTACGGTTTGAGTTCCTTGGCGAAGCCGAATGAATTCGTCTTCTTTCTTTTCTTGAATTAGAGGAGGGAAAAACTTGGTATTGATTCCCTCATGAAGTTCGCCCATGTTCTTGGGGTTTGTTCTCTTTCCATTTCAATCTTATGATATTCCACCAAGATCGGGCCTGCTCCCTCTAGTTGGAATACAGCGAAGGTCACTTGTCTCTCCTCGGTAATAATGTAACGCAGCAAAATATCGATCATCTTTTCTATCCACCTCTCAGCCACGTCAGGGTCTGGCCCTCCAAGGAATTTTTGGTGGGAAAATTTCTGAAATCTTTCAAGGGCTCTATCCTCGCCCTCTACATGGTTTCCAGGGTGAGGATTAGGGTTTGGCCCCTGGTGTTCTACTACATGAGCTAGCAAATCGGTCATGACGCTGGATAGCAGCCGGCTACCCTGAGCATTTGGGTCGACCCTAGGTTTCAGGATTTGTTCCAGGCCTTGGTTCCGGTTACCCCTTTCCAATTCGAGGGTTGCTTACGCCGCGCCCCACGACCTTCTTCCACTACGAGTACTCTCCATCGGTCTTAACCAATCTAGGGTCGAAACGTGAATATAACAGTAAAGGTAGTTATATACATAAGCAAGTAAGAAGAAGTAACACACGATCAAAAGTATGGTATTCATACACCAAACGGTAAACCGAACAAGTTCCACACAATAGCAGTCAGTTAAAATACAAACCAAAAGAGGTCCCTGAAAGTGACGGGTCATCCAAAGTACTATAGACAAACGAGGCCAAAAATTTACAAAAGCAATGAATGAAAAACTTTCCCTATAGGCTCGGTCCAACATCCTACAGAATAACACAATTTATAACCTTAGAAAGAATTAATCATCCTCAGGTGCATACCCTAATACATCACAGAGAAATTCCGTGGAATCCAATTTCCTAGTTCGCCCAAGTCATTTCTAACCACTAGGCTCTTGCGCTTCCACTCTAGTAGCCCGGGATACAAGAATTGCCGAATAAGATAATTCACAACTCGAGCCGGCCGGTCCCAAGGTAAATCATCCATATTAAAGATTCCTACCGACCTACGTACCCTATCTTTCTCAAGTCCCATAATAAAGATCCTTACACTTATAAAATGCACGGTTCATGGCTTACGCCCAAGATGGGCACTTAATCCTTTAAACACATTCACAAGATCAGGGCCATAACACCACTCGGCCAAAGCTTACTTCGCGCAAGAGACCACGCGACGTGGCTCTGATACCAACTGTGACAGCCCCACCTTACCCTAAGGCGAACCAAAGGGTTCGGCGGACCGCCTGCCCAGCTTCGCCAGGACTACGGAGCCGAATCACACAAACCCTAACTTACGCGCGATCGATCCCAAAGAAAACTAACAATCACATACACGCAATTATAAATGTTTCGGAAAGTATAACAACAAGTACGGGTATCGACAAACCCGCAAAGCAAAAACGAAAAAAATTTGAACGGCAAGTGAACAGTAACGCCACGTCACAATCCGGCCGGATTCTGGCCGGATACGAGGCAGTGGCTAACCAAAATTTTTCATAACCCCTAGGCAATCCGGCCACCTATCCGGCCAATAACTGCCGGATATACGGCCGGATTCTCCTCAACAGTGCCCAGCAGATTTTCTTCTTCTTTTCTCGTTTGACGTCCGAACTCGTCCCGAACACGTTCCAAACATACAGAAACTTTGAGCATGAATATACTAGTACATTTCCAAGAAAGTGTATCATTTATACATGGAAGAAATATTTACACATACCCACTCTAGGGTTTTACAATCCAAAAGGAAATGTTCAAATACCACATTTAGGGTTTCTAAAGTCGAGGAGCTATACAAGGTACAAAAGAATGCCTAATTAGCTCTACTCGCTTCACCAAAAATCATGATTTCCAATAACATGCCCTGTAAGGGAAACAAAGATAACGGGAAAGGGGTGAGCTTACGCTCAATGAGGTACCAAGAATACGAATAGTCATGAATCATGGCATTTCACGTATCGAGCATGCGGTTACATATACCAGATAGGGAAATACATAAACACATCAAATGGAAAGGATACAGGTGGCTCTCAGGAGCCAAAGTTCTCATTGCTTTACTGGAGCTTGATCGAATAATAGTCGACACTCCGTCAACTTTCAAAATAAAGTAACCCGTCCAGTAGACACCACTTTACGCCGAATCCGTCCACCAAACAACCCCTAGCCGGGCCCGAACACCTCAACCGAACAGAGGGTGGTAATACTCGAGTATACCAGAAATCCAGAGTCTCAATACCCGAAGATTTCTTAAAACAGACTACCGTGGTTCGTTATCTAATCGACCAGGCCCTGGCCGGCTCGACTCGAGTAACTAGCCACAGGATTTGAGCTCAGAGGTAACCGAAAAGTCGTTGGATGGCAATGTCCAAATGGCAGTAGATTGAACACAGATAACAGATCCAAATTGTCCACATTAAATGAGCATATTGATAAGAGAACGAGGGTGATAAAGTACACCCTTGTCTCAACAGAGTAAGACAGATAGTACAGTCATTCAAATCACAGATGGTCATGAACAAAACCCAGTTAAGGAACAAATAAGGGGGAGTGGTACACTCACCAGTTCAAAAGCAGATACTTCAAAAGTTTTCCCCCAAAAAGACTTTAATCGTCCAGAAACCCTAAATAACCGAAATAAACAATTGAGGTTTTCACATCCCAGATTCTAGTAAATAAAACGCACAAAGCGAGACTCGATTACAAGTCGTAATGCCTAATCCAAATGAACTACGAATGCAAGGTTGCAAAAACGTGATTTCGGAATGAAAGTAATGGGAGGACCTAGGCTTGATGACCTAAAGCCGTTCATCTATTAAGAATCAATCTCAAAACTTGAAGGAACTAAGCGGCCTAGAAAATTGGGCGGCATGCCCTTTGTGTTTACTAAGTTTCCAGCCATATATGGCTTCCTTATTTTCGTTAATCAGCCCCCACAATCACATACAAATATTATCATTACAATAGCCGTTCAATAGGCTCCAAAACCATCCAAGAATAACACAAGTGCAAAAGTACAAGCAAATATCAATTTTGAAGACAAAAGCTAAAATGGCAGATTTGGCATTTCGTAGTAATTTAGTCACAACTGGAGCTATGGTTATCGAATCGGGGTGAACCTTATACCATTTTGAAGCTAAGACAGAGGGGAACAACTTTTATGAAGGCCACTTAACCTAATTTATAGTTTTATCTAAGTCGAATTTGCCAATCACAGATCCAAAAGTTTAAGATCAGTCTAGTTATCAGCACTGGCTTTAACCGGCAACAACTCAGGTTACACAACTCCAATTGGGGTGTTTTCAGAGGCTTTAGAAAGCTAACACATAGGCCTACAATTCTTATGAAGATACCTCAACCCAGATTTTAACCCTAACCTAGTCCAATTTACCCAAACAGCTCCAGAATTTCCAGTTCGAAGCTCACTGCAAAAGTCATCTAGCAGTCCTGACTTATTCAACCATATCTCAGCACACACAACTCCAATTCAGTTAATTCCAAAGCCATTCAAAAACTAAGATACAAGGCTACAATTCTTAAGAAGGCATCGAAAGCTAATTCATTCATCTTCCCAGCCAAATGAGCCAATTACAGAGATGGATAATCATTTCCGGACAGAAACAGGGAAGCAGGGGTAAAATAGTCATTTCATAAGCTATCCTGCTCCGATTGAGCTGAAAATTTACAGGCATACTCTACACTCAATTCTCTACAACTTTCATGTTTTGAGCTAAGTCCCAATTCGGCCTCCATCATGGCCGAACAACACTGGGCAGAACAGGCAGAAAACTCACTATAAAACTGAAATTTACCCTAAACTACTTCAAACCACAAAATATGCTCATCAAATTACCACAACTCCAACTTTAAACCACTAATAGGGCAACTAATAGAAGCAAAGGAGAATTTCTTAGCAATTTACCTTGGAATCTCAAGAAAAATGATGACTTAGGCCTCTTCCTCCCAAAATTGCTCCACAACCTCCTTAGAAACTACTTGGACTTGCACTTTTATGGAGTGATTTGCAAACCTAATGGCTAGACTTCAAGATTTGAGCAAGAAATTGGAAGACAAGGTGAACTTTCTCTCTCTTTTTCTTCCTCAAAATTTCGGCCAAGAGGGCTAAGAAAATGAAGATATTTTGGGTCAAAATCTGATTTTAATAAAGGTGAAAAGCTTAGTCAAGTCCAACCTCCAATCGGGTTGCGACATGTGGCACCACTTAGGGTTCAAGCTTATCTTCTCACTTCCAATAATTAATCTATCTAGCTAACCTCTAATCATCTCCTAGTATCTTGTAAAATAATATCACTTAATACTTCATCACCTAATCGGCAAAATTATATCGCACTAGCGGGTCCCACGTCCTTAATACACTTCCAAACTAACCCGAACTAACTTATACTAGAAAAACGTTTTAGAAAACTATATTCACTTATAAAATGTCTAGAAAATTAAGGTAGTAGAATAAAATAAAGAAAATGCATATAAAGAAATAGAATTAAATGATATGAAATAGGAAAATTTTACGGGTCCTCACACTCGGGCTGCTCCCTCAAGTTGAAATACAGCAAAAGTGAATTGTCTTTCTTCTGTGTAGTTCAAGGCATCGAATATATTCCTTATATTTTCTAACCAATTTTCAGCCACTTCTGGGTCAGGTCCTCTAGAAAATTTGGGTGGGAAGAATTTCTGAAACGGCTCCAAAGCTCGATCCTCTCCTATCTCCTGGTTTTCACATTGGTTTCCTTGCCCAACTCCCTGGCCCTGTTGAGCTACTAAGAGCTCTAGTACATCCGTCATGTGAGTTAAAACTAATCCCATTTGGTCATCTCCTCCCCCAGCCCTTGGCTCGATGTTTTGATCAGTAGCAGACCCATTATCTACTCTTTGATTTCGGGGTTGTCTGGGTTGACGTCCCTTTCATTGTCCTCTAGTTTCCATGCTAACAGCTAATCTAGATGCACATACATAACCCCCACACTAAACCATAATTGAACTACACACACATACCGGTAACAATTTTAAAGAAAAATGAAATCACTTGCACAAATAACATTATCACCGTACAAGTCAAACACAAACTAGAGTTCATCAGATCATAACACAAGTTACAGTCAAGTAAAGCACATACCAAGTCAAGGTCAATAAACAAAAGTAAATAGGTGATTAACAAAAGTATATGCATCTCCAAGGTACAAACTCCTAAGTTCTACTCCCATCGTTCCATTACAAAAGACCAAAAGTAGTGTTTCATTAGATTAATTGGAACTAGATAATTCCCGTTCTCTAACACAGTCAACTTCATTCCCACACTAGGATCCTCTAGGCCACGATCTTCTTCACCTCTCTCTCTTAAGCTCAACTACATTCCACTTATCTCTGGCCAATATTGTCCCACACTCGGTTAAAATATTCTCCGTCCGATCTCTCATTTCTCTTACTACTCGAACTAGACGTCCGTTGACCTCTTGTGCTTGCTCTCGCAAAACATTAGCCCGTTCTTATTCCCCGCAAATGGAGATCTCAAGTCCTTAATATTGCCCTCAACTCTTAAGTACTCGGGTACAAGAATCCGAAATAAGATAATTTACAACTCGAGCCAACCGGTCCCAAGAGTAAATCACCACATTTGAGATTCCTACCCAACATACATATCTAATTTTCCCAAGTATCAAGATAAAGGGTTTATATCTATCACATTCATGATTCACAACTTGCGCTCTAGAAGAGCACTTAAGTCTTTACTCATTCACATAATAGGGACCATAACACCAATTGCCCCAACCTCACCCCGCGCAGAGACCACGTGAAGTGGCTCTGATACCACCTGTGACGCCCCCACTTCTCCGAAGGACGAACCCAAGGGTATCCGCAGAACGCCTGCCCAACTCTCACCGAGACTCACTACAATCCGTAATTCAAAAGCTAGATATACTTCAAATATTTTCAATATATAATTAAAGTACTCCAAAACATTTCATACTTAATATTAGTTAACCTTCAAGCTTAAATACAACCCAAAAGAATATGTACTACAGTCATATGCTACAATACAAACTTAAAGTCTTCAAAAGAAAACAACCTAGTACTATTCACGGGCACTCTCGATCTTGAACCCTGTTAAGGAAAACAAAAACGTGGAATGAGCTAAACAGCCCAGTGAGGTTCCAAGATACACTAGCAGTTCTAATAAATCAAGTAATTGAGCATAACGCACAGCTCAAGGTTGCACATTGGCACATTAGAATGAAACAGTTATCATTGTACAGAAATAAACACACATTGAAAGGATACGATGTTCACTTGGAACGATTTCGGTCCACTTCACCTTATAACTCCAGTGATCCCCTCGGTTTGTCCGGCCATCACCTTATTCCTCCAGTGGTAATACTCGAGTATACCGAAACGGTGGCCCAGGGTTTCAACCTACCCGACCGATCCCAATCCTGGCTCGAGCAGGTTAGTAACCAAGGGCAGGATCCAGTTCAATTTAGAGCTTACAACATGTGCAAGTAATCAAGTAAATCGGTAAACGGTAGTAGTTCACGGTTAACGGTAGAAATTGATTATTTTAGTAGGTCGAGTGTGATAATGTGACAGCCCCACCTTACCCTAAGGCGAACCAAAGGGTTCGGCGGACCGCCTGCCCAGCTCTCGCCAGGACTCGTTCACTCACATCAAAGAAAGTAAGATAAAGCCTCGAGAAATAAACGGAAACGAAACCCAGCCTTGAACCATAAAATTACATTCACCTCAAGCTCAACCAAATATACAGACCCAAATGTATACATAAGCTTTAAATTCTTAGTACATTCCAACCCTAATCAAGCACTAGAACGAGATCAAAAGCCAAAACAATACAAAAGGCTAAACTATACTATACAGGTCTCTCGCCCTTGCTCGCAACCCCTGTTAAGGAAAACAAAAGACGTGGAATGAGCTAAAAGCCCAGCGAGGTTCTATATACTCAACTAGCAATTAAACAAGGACATTAGCACGTAACAACAAGTAATCCAGATAACATTTACAATATAAAGCAAGGGTAACACATTCATTAAAAGGATACGTGAAGCCATTCGTTCGTTCGTTCATCGACCATCCATTCCTTCAATCATTTAGAAAAATTTCATTTGTCATTGAAAATCCCTCCGTCATTCTTGCCATTTCATTCGTTCATTTCGTTCTTCCCCTTCTGGCCAGCGCACTGTCCAGTCCACACCAAACCACGTGGTAATACTCGAGTATACTCGACCGAGTATACCAAACATTCATTCACCTAAGACTCGAGTATACCAAACATTCATTCACCCAGGGTCACTAATCGCCCGACCGAGTCCGCTTCTGGCTCGAGTCGACCAATAACCAAGGGCAACGGCCCAGTTCAGCCCGAAGGCTTACATTCATGCACAAGTAACGTTCAATCATTCAATCATTGAAAATTTAACGTTCATTTAGGTCGAGTGCGATAAAGTACACACTCGCCTAGAAAAGTCGTTTTGAGTATTCATTGAAACATTTAAGAGTTCAAACAACTATAACAAGCCACGTAGTCAATGAAAATATAGCGTACCTCAATCACATAACAAAGCAACAATCCAAATAGTCACAACAATTGACATAGTCATTAGAAACAAATCGTATATAGAACACTCACCTAATTAAGCAAAATTACATCCAAAGTATCCCTCCGGATATCAACTTTGGTCACCAAGAAACCCTAATAACAATCATGAGAAAATATTATGGCTCAACCATCAAAATGTCCAGTGAATCAAAGAAAATTCGAATAAAACGAGTACAAGGGGGAAGTATGATTTTTTTTTAAAGTGAAAAGGGTACATTTTGATCAAAGGAAATGAGTAACTAAAGGTTTTCCAAATCAAACATAAAACTAAGCTCAAAAGGTTTTAGAAAATTAAATCGGAAAAATTTGAAACAGTTGCCACGTCAGAATTCGGCCAGAACTTGGCCGGCTACACGGCGGGATAGTGAACAGTAGTTTTTCCTCATTTTTCGTAAAACGTGTTTTTGGCTCAAAACTAACACATTTGCAAAGAATTAATGTATAACAAGTATCTTGGTTAAAAATATGAAAAAGGTAGTTAAATACCTTGAATTCACACTTTAAAACCTTGCGCGTTAAAATTAGGTTTTGTGGCCGAGAACCCTAGGCCACTCCTTTTGTTTCGGGACGAAAATGAACACGTATTTGAAGTTCGAACTCGACAATTGGAACCAAACATTATGGTACAAATGGAAACATACAATTGCATGTAAAATGGCTCACATAACACTTCTCAAGTGAAACTAAGAATGTCTAAGCAAGGAAGTTCAATCGCATTCCAAAATCACCTTTCAAACCTCATTTCCATTCACTCAAGTTCAAGAAAATAAACGGACAGCATTTCCCCTTGTTTTTCCTTACTTTCCATGCTACAACCCAACCACCAAATCATACCATTCAATCACAATTTCATATACAAACCATAAGCTATCAAACACCCTTAAAATGCAACCAATTGAAGCTTTACAGCCATCCAAAACCAGGCCCAAATATTCCATCATAACTCAGCACACACAACTCCAATTTAGTTGATTCCAAAGCCATATGAAAGCTAAGATACAAGGCTACAACTCTTAAGAAGGCATGAAAAGCTAATTCATTCATCTTCCCAGCCAAAAGAGCCCAATTACAGAGGCTGATTAGTATTCTCGGACAGAAACAGGGCAGCAGGGGTAAAATAGTCATTTCACAGGCTACAGTGTTCCGATTGAGCTGAAATTTTACAGGCATAATCTAAACTCAATTATCTACAACTTTCATGTTTTGAGCTAAGTCCAATTCGGCCTCCATCATGGCCGAATAACACTGGTCCGATTAGGGCAGAAAATTCCCAATAAATCAGAAATCTAACCAACTCTCCACTAATCCACAAAATCATCCATTAATCATGTTAGCAAGCCACCATAGGCCACTAATTTGCAACTATTGGAAACAAAAAGGATGTTCTTAGCAATCTTACCTTGAAACCTCAAAGAAAGTTGGTAGCTTAGACTTCCTCCTCCCAAAACAACTCCACCAAAACCCTTAGCCTTCCTTAGCAAGCACTTGTATGGTGTAGTTTTCAAATTGGTTGGTTAAAACTCAAGATTTGAGCAAGGATTGAAGCTAGAAATGGAAGAGGTTTTCCTTGTTTTTCTCTCCATGAAATTCGGCCAAGGCAAGGGAAAATGAGAGGAAAATTGGTCAAAAATTTGGTTTGAAGAAAGTTAATCCTCTTGGTCAAAGTCCAACCTCCAATCCAAACATGACACATGGCCTCTTGAAGTTTCTAAGCTTATCTATTCTCCTCCAATAATTCAAGTAGCTAACTAACCTCTAAATATCTTCTAACACCATGTAGAATAATATCACTTAGTATTTCATCACCTAATCGGAAAAATTATATCGCACTAGCGGGCCCCACATCGAACAAATGCACTTCAAGTTATGTACACTAACTTATACTAGAAAAAGGATTTAAAAATTGTACTTACTTGTAAAATGTACAAAACATTTAATATTTTCAAAAGACAGTAGAAAAATATGGGCACAGAAATAAAATAATACTTGAAAATGTGAAAATTTTCGGGTTCTCACAGATAAAGTATGCACTCGCGTTAAAACGGTGAACAGTTACATAGGAGCAATTATAGGGTGCACTTAACACTTAAGCACACAATTACTATGAAGTAAACATGTAGCAAAACTGTTCAAGTCACGTACACCTATAAGGAACACTCACCAATTCAAAATAAGTGAATAAGTGAGCAAATAAACTCTTTAGTTGTCCCCACCGAGATCCCCTTGGAAACCCTCTTGAGTACCTGAAGAAATAGTGATCAATTATCACTCACACATACTTACGACCACGTAACATCCAAAGAAGAAAGTACACGCGTTTAAAATTTAAGACAATGTCTTATAAGAGTTTTACTCAACGAAAATCGAGATTCAAAAATGGGAATTTAAGATCACAAGTTCGAATCAAGTTAAAGGAACTTTTCGCTAACTCGTTAAAATAATGCTCAAAGAAAACTCAAAAGCCGTCTTTGATTCAAGTCGTGGTAAGTGAACCTTAATTCCAAAAGAAAGTGCCAATTTCACTTTTGGCATGAAAATCGAGAAATAGTTTTCATCTCCCAAAACTTCTAATCTCATGACCCAAAAGTTAGGATATAAAGGACGTTCATATTTTTCAAACTAATGGAGATAAAAATCATCCAAAACTCCACTCATTTCATATAAAATATCAAAGATAAGGTTCCAAAATTCAAGTGTAAAACTAGTGCAATTCATCCAAAACTACTCTAGCCAAACTCTTCCTTTTTGGAGTTTAAACTCACGGAAATCGAGGCAAAAAGAACTAGGGTTTGAAGTTCATTTCTCAAGTATAAAATAAGGTGTCATTAACCAAGAAAGTTAGCAACTAAGAAAACACATCAAAAGAGGTTTGTTCCATCGGGAATCGAGTTTCATAAATCAAGGTGTTAAAGTCACAAGAGAACTTATATCATTTATGAAATCGGGTTTAAAATAATCTATCAATATCGAAATAAGAGAACGATTTCTCAAAAAAAACTCATTTCCCAAGAAAGCGGAAAATTTCGGCTTTGTGCGTCAAACTTAGAAAAATCAGATCTTTCACTCAGTAGGTCCAAAAAAGGAAAAATCTGTACCGTTGTAAACTACTTTCAAAGTACTAAAAGTTCATAGAAGACACTTTTCCAAGATTCTAAGTGGAAGACAATCATCTTTCAGCTCAAAGTGGCTGATCTGAGCAAGCAAAGCAGTTTCAGTCATGTTTTTCGGCAAATTTTGGAAATTCGGCAAAATTCACTGAAAGTGAACTAGCCTTTGAAATTAGTAACACAATAAGAGTTCCAATCAAGGTTTTCAAAAATGTAAACGGAACTAGATTCGGAGTTCTGAGCGTCAAGATATAGTAGCTCAAAGTTGGTTAAAATTGTAGGCTGTTTGGCAAATTTTCCAGATTTGAAAGGTAACTTTGGGACTTCATTTGGGTATCGAAATGATCTTAGAATAACACCAAATTTGGTACACTGACTATTCCATATGAGGACTACTTCACTATCAATTTTCACACAAAAAATCACGTAGGAAGGTAGTTAAAAAAACTACCAAAATTTAGGAAATTTTTAAAGCAAATCTGTCTTCTTGCTTTCTTTTCCTTTTTCAAACACTTTGCACCGTGAAATCAGTCCCATTTTGGTTCATTTGTGAAACCTAGGTCCAAGAAACATTTCATAAGCAATTGATAGTTGGTTGACACCAAAATGTCGAAATAAAACATCTCACAAAAAACTAAACCAGTCGGCCAGCAAAAAGAAGGGTTTTCCAGCTTTGCCGCAGTTTGGAAATTGAACCATATTTCACTCAATACAACTTGGAATTGAGAATGGTCAGTGGTGTTGAAAACTAGGTTCAAAACTCTACATTTCATCAGAACAAGTCGTTATCAAAATCAGTTCCCAAGTAGTTCAAATTCAAGTCAGAAGTTGCAGCTTCTCACTGCCATTCGAATGGAACAGGCAGACAGAACAGCAAACTTTGATGAATCACTACAGTTCACTCAATTCGAAATAGATGGTGAATTTTATACCGTTGGAAATCTACAAATGCCTAGTTTCAAATGCCACAAACGGCACTCGATTTTAAATTTTGTACAAAGAGATATGTTCAATCAAAAGGGGCACTGTTCGGACAGTCTGAACTCATTTCCAGGTTTCTTCACATCAAATTCAAGTTTTGCTCAACCAATTCAAATGATTTTTGGTAGAAACTTTCTACACACAATATATAATATATATACATCAGTTTCACAGTCATTTGAGCATCAAAAATTTGAAATTTAGGCAAGGCAATAATAGGACAGATTCGGCCAAGTCCATGCACCAACTTTCCTTCGATTTTCTCTTCATTTTCTATCCATAATCAACTCATCTACACACATAACAATCATATTCAAGCATTTACACCTCAAGACCTCTACCTAAGATTAAAGCAAATAAAATGGATTCCTCATGTCGTCTACCTAGTTTCATGCTTGGGTTTCAAACCCTTGCCATTAAAGCTCCAATTTTGAAGAAAAATGGAAAGATTCAAGGTGGATGAAGGCTACCTCTTAGCTCTTGAAGAAACCAGAAATTTTACACCAAAAACTCCCAAGAAAACCCGCAAGATGAAGCCTTTCTCCAAGCTAAAGTTGCTCCCCATGTGTTATGTGAGTTGTGTGAAGATTTAGAGGTGAAATGGTGCAAGATTGGATGGAGTTTTCTTTCCTTCTTCTTCCTTGGGGCTGCTGGCCGAAAAATGGAGAGAGATGAGAGAGGTTTGTGTGCTAAAACTTGGGGAGAAAGAATGGAATAGTAGCCATAAGTGTTGGGCAAAAAGTCAACTCTTAATAGTTGTCGCGTGCGGGTTTCGTACCACCGTTTTCTCTCTTGTTTGTTATACTTGTGCACTAAACATCCAGTGTACTTCCTTTAACAATATAATTATTCACTCTTAGTAGTCTAGTATAAGTTTCTTAAATCTCCACTTAGCCGCTCCGACGCAAAACACACATACTTACGCGAAATGCGCAAACTTACGACGCTCGCGCGAAAAATCGAAACTTAAGAAAAATTCATGCACTACTAGGGTTATTAAATATAACTAGGGAAATTAATTATAAAATAGCTAAATTAAGAAATAAAAACACGAGTCCTCACAACCTCTCCCCCTTAAAAGAATTTCGACCTCGAAATTCATACCTTCCATAACCTCAGATAACCCTGAACCTTGTTGTGTGATCATTTCATATGTTCTTGCAGATGCTACTGGTCGGTTTTGTGAGGACTTGTAAAATTCCTGATATATTTTTTTAAAAATTTCCTTTAATTTGGAATTTATTACTTTGCAATAGCTTTACTACTCATTCACTTTCCCAATAGTTACAAGTAATCATAGAACCAAGGGTTTCCCCTTTACTTTCGTCGTTAAGGTAAACTAGTATTTTTTACGTCTTTTCGTAGTATGAGTAATCGGTACGGAGTGTGTACTAAATTTGGTGATTAAGAGTGAGTTTTAGATAAGAAAAAGTGTGTGATTAGAAATAATAATAATAAGTTAGTGAATTATAAGTGAAAACCCTAGTACATGCGAGTTAAGGAAAAACGATTGGAACCGACGGGTACCGTTTGTTACTGAGTGAGTGCACCACTTGAACACTACTTTATTACCTTAATAGCCTTGCTTTTATTTCAGTTAATTAACCCTAAAATATATCTTAAATTAGCCATAATTTTTTACCAAAAGAAATAAGAGAAAAGTCTAGAAAAAGCCAAGTGTCATGAAACCTATGGAAGTTGGACTTTGACCAACTTGTTTTAACTTTCCTAAAACAAAACTTTGACCAAGATGTCTTCATTTTCTTCTTGTTTGGCCGACCAAGATGCTCCATTTCTCCTTGTCTTGACCGAAAATGGTGAGAGGAAAAACAAGGAAGAGCACTTCATACTACAACTTCAACCTTTGCTTGAATCTTCAAGATTTCATCCTAGGCTTGCAATCCAAACCATAGAAAGTGACTCTAAGGAAGAAAGAAGACTTTTGGTGGAGAAAATTGGGGAGACAAGGAAGCTTATGGTTGTTCTTTTCATAGAGTTTAAAGGTAATCATGTTTAGAAACCATCTCTTCACTTTTAACTTGCATTTTAGTAGATTTAATGCATGTTTGTAGTAGATTCTATGGAAAATTTCATGGGTTGTGAAGTTCGTGGAACTTTTCTAGCTTTGATTCATATTTTTCCAGCCATGAGATGGTTATATCTAGCTTTGTTATAGACTTGAGAGATAGCTGATATGAAGATTTCTAGCTTTAATATGCCTTTAGCTTCCAACTAAGAATTTTCCAGTTTTAGTAGAGAATTCTGCCCTGTTTATGACCAGCTTCATTCATCCATTTTAGAGGCAGAATTTGTGAGGACTTGCAAAATTACTTGTTTTAAATTCCTATTACTAGCTTATTTAAATATTTAATTGCCCGTTTACTCTGAATATTTTATTTCAACTTTTTTTTGACCTAATTACAAGGAATTATGACTTACTTATATTCTTAAAATGACTCGTTTCAAAATTTAATTTTTGAAAGCTCGTTAAGTGAGAATAGTGAATACGCAATTGGAAGCAATGAGTGATTTGAGAGTACAGTGAGCTTGGAGAGTGAGGACTCGTACATTAGTCCTAAGATGGTTAATCTTATGTTCAAATACTCAATCAATAGTTAGTTATACCATCGTTATAAGAATTTCTTAGAAATTTCGCGTTATCGTGCACAAGTTGGAAGTTTGCGTTTTCGCACGCGCGATTAATTGGAGGATTCTAGAAATCATTTCTAAACTATTAAGAGTGAATAATATTAGTATTAAAGTGAGTGCATTAGAGGTATAATGCACAAATGAAATAAACTCGAGAGGAATCGAGCACGCACTAGCGAGAGTTGACTTTTGGAGCACTTTAGGCCATACAATTAAGCTTCTCAAGGAAGCTTCATTTCAGCCAAACACTCCCTCTCTCTTCACTCAAGCAGCCGGCCAACCAAGGAGGAAGAAGACCCAAAAACTCTTCACTCTCTTGCACCATTTCTTCACCAAATCATCTCAAACTCTCACTACAACTTGCAAATAACTTGAAGATCATCTTGGACTAGGAAGAGGGCCTCATTCTCACGGTTTTTCTTGGAGTTCAAAGGGCCAAAATTTCTATTTTAGTCATCTAAGGAGGTAACACACGATCAACCACTTGAATCTTGATTTATATACGTTAGATTGCACTTATACGGTTGTAGATGCATGTGGGTAGCTTTATATTGTTGGAAATCTTGTGAGTGGGCTCTATGAAATCCCACAATGGACTGGATGAGCTGATTTGATGATATTGGGTGTTATTTGTGTTGAATTAGTGCTTAATCTAGTGAATATAAGTTGTATTGTAGAAGGAAACTCAAAGGAAGTGAGATGAGGAAAGAGGACGATTCTGCCGCTGTTTTGTCGAGCCTCTCTAGTGCAATTTTTGTGGTCCAATTGACTTGATTTTGATGTAAATATTTTGTATGGGTTGTGTAGAAAGTTTCCTCAAAACATTACTTGATTTGGATGGGTAAAAGTTGAGATTTCGGAATTTCACCAAAACTGGAAAACGTAACCAGAGTCTCTCTGGAAGTGATTTTGTTTCGAGTATAACCTTTTACTCCGACATCAAAATTGAGTGTCGTTAGCGGTATTAGAAACTAGACGCTTCCAGTTTTCCAATGGTGTAAAATTCATTCCCTGATTCCACTTGAGTGAACCGTACTAGCCTTTCAAAGTCACCTGCCCTGTTCTTCGGATGAACTGGAATGCCTGTTGTGAGCTGCAACGTGATGCTCGAATATGAGCTAGTTATGGACAGAATTTTAAAACACTTCCTTCTGTGAAATTGTAGTCCTATGAACTTAGTTTTCAACGCCACCAACCACGCTCAATTGCAAGATGAATTGAGTGAGTTATGGTCGAATTACGAAACTATCTCGGTGAAAGGAAAACCCTAATTCTGGACTGATTTATGACTTATCTTGATTTGGGACTTGTTATTTCGAATTTCTTGGTGTTAAACACCTACCAAATGTATTATGGAGGTTTCTTAGACCTTTTCTTACAAATGAACCATGTTTGAGAAAATTGCTTTGGCCAAATGTTTGAGAAAAGGAAAAAACAAAAGTGCAAGACAGATTTGCCTTGGAAATTTGGAAAGTTTAGTGGCTTTGTTAACTAGGTTCCCGAAGGAATGTTTATATGAAATTTGACAGAGGAATAGGCCTTATGTGGTAGGATAATACTACAAAATTTGGTACCATTCTGAGTCTGTTTCGATACCCAACTAAAGTCCCAAAGTTCAAGCTTCAAATCTGGAATTTTGCCCAGTGAATTTCATTTTTTGTACCAAATTTGAGCTGCTATATCTTGGCACTCAAAACTCCGATTCTTGTTACTTTTGTTGTGTTTTAAACCTTGTTTGTAAATATAATTGAGTTCCAAATTTCAGAGGATAGTTCGAATTCTGTGAATTTTTCCGAATTTCCAAAGTTGGCCAAAAACCAACCCGAAACTGTCTTAGTAAGCCTAAAACAGCAACTTTGAGCTGACTTTTGAATACCTTCCATTTGGAATCATGGAATGGTGTCTTCTAGGAACTTTTATTACTTTGGAACTAGTTTCCAACGGTATCAAGGTTTCCAATTTTGGACCTACGGAGAGTGAGTTATGATTTTTCCAAAAGTGCACCTCAAATCTGAAAATTTTCAAACTTGACGGGAATTGAGTTTACGAGACTCTTCCCTATCCTTTGATACCACTTGACCATTTTGGACTTGTTTTCAAGAAGGAAACTAGTTTTTCCTTGTGCGTTTAAACACCACCTTTAAACCTTGAATTTGAGCAAGTTAAGGTTCATTTTCATAAGATTCCTCTAGATTGTACAAGTGTGCAATCTTTCTTGATAATTGGGGTTTGTGAATGATAGTATGTAATAGATTCCCGTTGTTTGTTCAGGCACTCAAGAGGATCCCACGGTGAACGCCTGAACCCTCAAGTGTGCTTTACTTCTTGAATTATTCGGTGACTGTCGAATGCATGTTTTGTTGCAATTATGTGAATTGGTTCTCCTGAACTAAAAATTGGTAACTGCTGAGTTGAGTGTGTACTTTATCACACTCATTCTCATTTAAATGATTTGAAATTAAATTGCCTGAATTGACTTGAATTACCTGACCTGAAATTTACCTGAATTACCTGACCTGAATTTACTTGAATTACCTGACCTGAATTTACTTGAATTATATGCTATGGCTGCATATGTCCCTGGAGTGAATCTCCTCGACTCACACCTAACCTGGGGGACGCCCAAACTCATCGGCCGACCTTGAACTGGAGCCGGCATGGGCTTGGTCGGAATCCTTGGTGAGCCATGAGACAACCTGTATAAGCATGATCTATTGGAGAGATCTTGCTTGACCTACTCATGCAGTAGCGCCTTTATCGCAGTTCGGGCCCGGTGGGGGGTTGTAAGGTGGAAGGACTTGTGCAGTTAGTAGAGATCTACTGACTTAAACACACCAACCCGGTTGACGGAGTGTCATCACGGGAAGGTAATTGATCGAGCAATGGCAACGCAAGTGGAAGTTAGCTCCTGAGAGCTCTCATATCCTTGAATTGTTTCTGTATACATATTCTTGCTCGAATTGTTATTTTCTTGTATATTACAGTTATGTTCATAAATGGGATTGTTATTTGGACAATGTGCTTGCATGTGTGTTACTTGGCCTCACGAGCGATTGCTCACCCCGTAGATTTGTTTTCCTTAACAGGAATGGATCTGAGGTGGAACTCGGAGGAACCCTTTTGATGTACTTTTGTAATAGGGTTTCCAATGGAACTGTCTAGTTTTGTGGCTGTTGTATATTTTGGGAACCAATGTAAGAATTGGAAGATTGATGCATTTTGTACTCGTGGTGTGAGACTAGATCTTATATATATAAGTATGGAAGCGACTTTCTTTATTAGACTTGTATTAATGGTTATTGTCGTTAAGCATAAATTGATTTGTCTTGAGTCCTGGCGAGAGCTGGGCAGGCGTCTCTCGGATACCCTTTGGTTCGCCTTAGGGAGAAGTGGGGGCGTCACAGTTGGTATCAGAGCTTAGGCTTTAGATTTCTGTAGTGTATCCTAGGCATGAAGTTTAGGATGCAGGACTATGGGAATGGTTCGAAATTAAGTAATGAGAATCGGAATGCTAGGTTAGAGTTTTTCTTGGGAGATATACTAGCAATCTTACCCTTAAGATTTGAAATGGGATGACTTCGTCTTACTTCAAGTGATATTTGAGCGAGCTAGAGATTAAGTTCCTAACCCTAAATTGTGATTGTTTTGCAGAGATGGAGAATGGGAACGGGACCCCGGCAGCTAATGGAATGGCCATGCTAATGGCCACGTAGAGTCTCCTAGGCCTATTTACTATCGAGCTCTTGGTGGAGGGGCTCGAGTGCGCTACTCGCCCTTTAATAGGTATCCACGATGTGCATGTAAATTGACCTATGCTTACCCGAACCATCTGGTTCTAGCCCTGGACGACGAGCGTCGTCAGTTAGTGAATCTCAACCGAGATCTACAGGAGGAAGTGGATGAGCTAAGGCAGATGGTTGGTGCTCAGGGTGAGCGGATTACTGAGCTCGATGAGGTGATTGCTGGCTAGGTAGCCACTGCTGAGGTCACTCGCGATGAGCTCCAGAGGACTAGGGCACGACTTACTAGGTTGAGTGAGACAGTCCGAGATCGGGCTTCTGGGATTCTAGCAGATACTGGTAGGTTAGTGGATGAGGTGATGGACATTATCCAGAGTTCAGATCAGGAGGAGGATCCGGAGGAGGATCCGGAGGAGGATCCAGAGGAGGAGACTCCGCCTGGTAGCCCTACCGTGGATTAGGTCTAAACTGATTGACCCTTTTGACTGGTACAGTTAGGATTATTTGGGGTGATGCTAGTGCCGAGACCATTATATTTTTGCATGACTGTGTGGCCTACCTTTGAGGCACTTGACTTTACTTTAGTCATATGTGACTGAAAGTACTTTTGTGGCACCTATGTGCTATATTTTTGTAAATTCCCCCATGACTTGCTAATTGTACGAACTTGATGTGTTAATGAATGTAAATTATTGTTATTTTCAATGTTTCTTGATTTGCTCTTATTTAAGTATTTCCTCGCGTGATTACTTTTATTTCTTGCACTAGGCATAAGCAAGATAATGGAAGGACGAAGGAGTGGTCGAGGTCGTGGGCGAGAGACTAGACAAGCCAACCTCAAGGGGATGACCAGGGTTCGGCAACTGGACCGACCCAGGGACAAGGAAACTTAGAGGGTAATCAAGTGGCTACTGTCATTAATAGGATGACTGATATCCTAGAACGCTTAGCCGAGAGACAACGGCCAGGGCCACTTAATCAACCTGGGGGACAAGATAGAGGGGAAGATAGGGCCTTGGAGAGATTTCTAAAGTTTAACCCGCCTAAGTTCACTGGTGAGCCTGACCCTGAGGCAGCGGAGAATTGGTTAGAGAGAATGACTAATATATTCGCCGCCTTAGACTATACCGAGGATAGGCGAGTGAATTTTGCTGCTTTTTCAATTTGAGGGAGTAGCACATGCTTGGTGGGACATGATAAAAGGAAAATGGGAGAGAGTTCAAACCCCTTGGACTTGGGAGAATTTCACGAGAGAATTTAATGAAAAGTTTCTTCCGCCTTTGATTCAAGAAAAGAGGGAGAATGGATTCATCAAGTTGAAACAAGGGACCCTTAGTGTAGCGGAGTATGAAGGGAAGTTTACTAAGCTTTCTAAGTGTGCACCTGAATTGGTGACCAATGAGCGAAAAAGGATCAGACGATTTGTACAGAGACTTAATGTAGAAATCCAGGAAGGCTTGGCTGCAGCCCAAATCTCTACATTTACCGAAGTTTTGGAGAAAGCACAAAGGGTCGAGAGTGCAAGAACGCAAGTTAGGGACTTTCGCAATAAGAAAAGGACATTTTCTAGTCATACTTCTGGACAGACTAGTAAGGGTACACAACCTTCCAAGTTGGGAAGAGGAATGGGAGGAGTGAGAACTACTGGCGCTTCAAGGGGAACTTTATCCAGAGGAGGTCGTAGTAGGCCGGTCCAAGCGAGAGGAGTGCCTTCTAGTGGTTCAGCAATGACTCCTCAAGTTAACTGTGGTTACTGTGGTAAACCCAACCATTCGGAGAATGAGTGTTGGAGGAAGTCTGGAAAATGTTTGTTTTGTGGTAGTGCCGAGCACCAGATTGCGACTTGTCGAAGTAAACTGAAGATAGGGGGTAGCACCCAAAGACCCGAGAAGTCAACCTCTAAGCAAACTAGTGCTGGAGGGAGCCGACCAAAGGTACCTGCTAGGGTTTATGCACTGGATCACCAACAGATACCTGATGCGACCGAGGTGGTTGAAGGTACGATTCCTGTTTTCTATCGTTTAGCTAAGATTTTAATCGATCCGGGTGCAACTCATTCCTTTGTAAACCCTAATTTCATGAGTGGAATAGACTTGAAACCAATTAAGTTACCTTATGATTTGGAGGTTAGAACGCCTACTGGGGATCAAAGTTTAATTGCTAACCTGGTATATAGAGATTGTGAGATCTAGGTTGAAGAACGAAAATTACTGGCCGATCTGATAAACTTATCGATTAAGGGATATGATGTGATCCTAGGAATGGACTAGTTAGCCCGTTACAATGCCCAGTTGAATTGTAAGACGAAAATAGTAGAATTGTGCATTCCGGGAGAGGCAACCCTGAAACTAGATGTAAGGAATTGATTAGCTTCATCTGCACTTATTTCTGGGATTCTAGCTAGGAAAATGTTAAGTAAAGGAGCTCAGGGATACTTGGCTTTTCTAATTAACACGCCTAGTGATAAAGTGAGTCTAGAGGACATGCCTGTAGTGAAGGGTTATCCAGATGTTTTTCCTGAAGAGTTAAAGTCTTTACCCCCGGAACGGGAAATAGCTTTTAAGATTGATGTGACTCCGGGAGTGGCACCTATCTCTAAGACGCCGTATAGAATGGCTCCAACTGAATTGAAAGAATTGAAGTTGCAATTGCAAGACTTGTTGGAACGGAGCTTTATAAGGGAAAGTGATTCACCATGGGGAGCCCCAGTATTGTTTGTTAAGAAGAAAGATGGGAGTTTAAGACAGTGTATAGATTACCGAGGCTTGAATGATGTCACTATTAAGAATAAGTACCCATTGCCCCACATCGATGAACTGTTTGATCAATTGCAAGGGGCGGTGGTATTTTCGAAATTGGATTTGAGACAGGGTTATTATCAATTGAGGATTTTGGAGAAAGATATACCCAAGACTGCTTTTAACTCAAGGCATGGACACTTTGAGTTTGCAGTAATGCCATTTGGATTGACGAATGCACCTGCTGCTTTTATGGATTTAATGCATAGGGTTTTTAAACCTTATCTGGATCAATTTGTGATAGTATTCATTGATGATATATTGGTGTACTCTAAGACTGTGGAGGACCATGAGAAGCACTTGAGACTTGTTTTACAAACCCTGAGGGAACACCAATTGTATGCTAAGTTTAGCAAGTGTGAGTTTTGGTTGAAAGAAGTGACATTTTTGGGACACATAATTTCTAAGGATAGGATTAAAGTGGATCCAGCTAAAGTTGAAACTGTTTCGAAGTGGAAACGACCGGGAAACCCTACTGAGGTGTGGAGTTTTATAGGGTTAGCAGGGGTATTACCGGAGGTTCATTAAGGATTTTTCTAGAATTGCTGGACCCATGACTGAATTGACCAAGAAAGTGGAAAGTTTATATGGAGTCCTAAGTGTGAGGAGAGTTTCCAAGAGTTGAAGAGACGTTTGACAAGAGCGTCTGTATTGGCTCTACCAAATGGGAATGATAGCTTTGTGGTCTACACTGATGCTTCAAAGAAAGGCTTAGGATGTGTATTGATGCAAAATGATAAAGTGATAGCATATGCCTCTAGGAAGTTGAAATCGCATTAGGGAAATTACCCGACTCATGATTTGGAATTAGCGGCTGTAGTGTTCGCTTTAAAGAAATAGAGACAGTACCTGTATGGATTAACATTTGAGGTTTTTACTGACCATAAGAGTCTTAAGTATTTATTTTCTCAAAAGGAGTTGAATTTGAGGCAACGTAGGTGGATGGAATTCTTGGAAGACTATGACTGCACAATAAAGTACCATCCAGGGAAGGCCAATGTAGTGGCCGATGCTTTGAGTCGTCAAGTACAAGTGGCAGGATTGATGATTAAGGAATTTCACTTGTTGGAAGAAGTTAGTTATTGGAACCCTAGACTTGAGCCGAGGAAAGTAATTCTTAAGAATATTGTAGTGAATTCCACTCTGATGGAACGTATCAAGGAAACTCAGGAAAAGACACTGAAGTGCAAAAGTGGTTAGAGAAAGTCAAAAAGGGAGAAAAGTCGAATTTTAACTTGGGATTAAATGGTATATTGAGGTTCCGGAATCGAATAGTAGTGCCAAAGGATGAAGGGCTTAAGAAGGAAATTTTAGAAGAGGCACACCGATCTAAGTTTACGGTACACCCTGGAGGGAATAAGATGTACCAAGACTTGAAAGATTGTATTGGTGGGGAGAGCATGAAAAATGAGATTGCTCAAGTTTGTCCAGACCTGTTTAGTTTGTCAACAGGCTAAAGCTGAACATCAGAAACCATCAGGACTTTTGCAAGCTTTAGAGATACCTGAGTGGAAATGGGAAAATATCACTATGGATTTTGTATCAGGATTACCAAGGACACAAAGAGACCATGATGCTATTTGGGTGATAGTGGATAGATTGACTAAATCGGCTCATTTTCTGCCGATTAATATGAAGTATCCATTGGAAAAATTGGCTAAGTTGTATTTGGATGAGATTATCAGGTTACATGGAATACCTGTAAGCATTGTGTCCAATAGAGACCCTAGATTTGTTTCGAGATTTTGGCAAAAGATGCAAGAAGTATTGGGGACTAAATTGAATTTTAGTACTACATACCATCCCCAGACCGATGGACAGTCTGAGAGAACGATTCAAACTCTTGAGGATATGTTGAGAACTTGTGTTTTATTTTGGGGAGAATTGGAGTAAATTTTTGACACTTGTAGAATTTGCCTATAACAATAGCTTTCATTCTTCTATTCAAATGGCCCCGTACGAAGCACTTTATGGTCGGAAGTGTAGGTCTTCCGATTTGTTGGGATGAAGTAGGTGAACGGAAAATTTTAGACCCGACTACAGTACCTTGGATTGAGGAGGCGAATGAAAAAGTGAAATTGGTACGCCAGAGATTCAGACCGCACAAAGTCGTCAAAAGAGTTATGCAGATAATCGGAGAAAGGACTTAGAATTTGCGGTTGGAGATCAGTGTTTCTTAAGATTACACCTCTGAAAGCAAGTTTAATGTCTGGAAAAGGAAAGAAGTTACAACCGAGATTTGTAGGGCCGTACAAGATCATTCAACGTGTAGGGAATGTGGCTTAAAGTTGGAATTGCCACCAAGTTTATCTCGCATCCACAATGTTTTCCACGTGTCTATGCTTAAGAAATACCATCCAGACCCTTCTCACGTTCTCAACCGGAGAGTATTGAAATTGATGAGACATTGACCTACGAGGAGAAACCGGTAAAGCTTTTGGATCGTAAGGTGAAAGAATTGAGAAACAAGCGATTCCATTGGTGAAAGTTCTTTGGAGAAACCATGAGTTAGAGGAAGCGACTTGGGAAGTTGAAGAAGCAGTTCGAGAAAAATATCCAGACCTGTTCACAAATCGGAGAAATTTTCTTAAGGGGGAGAGGATGTGAGGACTTGCAAAATTTACTTGTTTTAAATTCCTATTACTAGCTTATTTAAATATTTAATTGCCCGTTTACTCCGAATATTTTATTTCAACTTTTTAGACCTAATTACATGGAATTATGAACTACTTATATTCTTAAAATGACTCGTTTCAAAAGTTTAATTTTTGAAAGCTCGTTAAGTTGAGAATAATGAATACGCAATTGGAAGCAATGAGTGATTTGAGAGTACAGTGAGCTTGGAGAGTGAGGACTCGTACATTAGTCCTAAGATAGTTAATCTTATGTTCAAATACTCAAGCAATAGTTCGTTATACCATCGTTATAAGAAATTTCTTAGAAATTTCGCGTTATCGCGCAGAAGTTGGAAGTTCGCGTTTTGCACGCGCGATTAATTGGAGGGATTCTAGAAATCATTTCTAAACTATTAAGAGTGAATAATATTAGTATTAAAGTGAGTGCATTAGACGGTATAATGCACAAGTGAAATAAACTCGAGAGGAATCGAGCACGAAACACGCGCTAGTGCGCGCACTAGCGAGAGTTGACTTTTGGAGCACTTTAGGCCCATACAATTAAGCTTCTCAAGAAGCTTCATTTTCAGCCAACACTCCCTCTCTCTTCACTCAAGCAGCCGGCCAACCAAGGAGGAAGAAGACCCAACAAACTCTTCACTCTCTTGCACCATTTCTTCACCAAATCATCTCAAACTTTCACTACAACTTGCAAATAACTTGAAGATCATCTTGGACTAGGAAGAGGGCCTCATTCTCACGGTTTTTCTTGGAGTTCAAAGGGCCAAAATTTCTGTTTTAGTCATCTAAGGAGGTAAACACACGATCAAACCGCTTGAATCTTGATTTATATACGTTAGATTGCACTTATACGGTTGTAGATGCATGTGGATAGCTTTATATTGTTGGAAATCTTTGTGAGTGGGCTCTATGAAATCCCACAATGGACTTGATGAGCTGATTTGATGATATGGGTGTTATGTGTGTTGAATTAGTGCTTAATCTAGTGAATATAAGTTGTATTGTGGAAGGAAACTCAAAGGAAGTGAGATGAGGAAAGAGGACGATTCTGCCCCTGTTTTGTCGAGCCTCTCTAGTGCAATTTTTATGGTCCAATTGAATTGATTTTGATGTAAATATGTTGATGGGTTGTGTAGAATGTTTCCTCAAAAAAGTACATGATTTGGATGGTAAAAGTTGAGATTTCGGAATTTCACCAAAACTGGAAAACGTAACCAGAGTCTCTCTAGAAGTGATTTTGTTTCGACTATACCTTTTTACTCCGACATCGAAATCGAGTGTCGGTTAGTGGAATTAGAAACTAGACGCTTCCAGTTTTCCAATGTGTGTAAAATGCATTCCCTGATTCCACTTGAGTGAACCGTACTAGCCTTTCAAAGTCACCTGCCCTGTTCTTTCGGATGAACTGGAATGCCTGTTGTGAGCTGCAACTTGATGCTCGAATATGAGCGTAGTTGTGGACATAATTTTAAAACAATTCCTTCTGTGAAATTGTAGTCTTATGAACTTAGTTTTCAACACCACCAACCACGCTCAATTTTCAAGATGAATTGAGTGAGTTATGGCCGAATTACGAAACTGTCTTGGTGAAGGGAAAACCCTAATTCTGGACTGATTTATGACTAATCTTGATTTGGGACTTGTTATTTCGAATTTCTTGGTGTTAAATACCTACCAAATGTATTATGGAGGTTTTTTAGACCTTTTATTACAAATGAACCATGTTTGAGAAAATTGCTTTGGCCAAATGTTTGAGAAAAGGAAAAAACAAAAGTGCAAGGCCGATTTGCCTTTGGAAATTTGGAAACTTTAGTGGCTTTGTTAACAGAGGAATAGCTTCCCGAAGGAATTTTTATATGAAATTTGACAGAGAAATAGCCCTTATGTGATAGGATAATACTACCAAATTTGGTGCCATTCCGAGTCCGTTTAGATACCCAACTAAAGTCCCAAAGTTCAAGCTTTCAAATCTGGAATTTTGCCCAGTGAACTTCATTTTTGTACCAACTTTGAGCTGCTATATCTTGGCGCTCCAAAACTCATATTCTTGTTCTGTTTGTTATTTTTTAAACCTTATTTACAACTCTAATTGAATGCCAAATTTCAGAGGCTTGTTCGAATTCTGTGGATTTTTCCGAATTTCCAAAGTTGGCCAAAACCAACCCGAAACTGTCTTAGTAAGCCTAAAACAGCAAATTTGAGCTGACTTTTGAATACCTTCCATTGAATCATGGAAAGGTGTCTTCTAGGAACTTTTAGTACTTTGGAAAGTAGTTTCCAACGGTACCAATATTTCCAATTTTGGAAACTACGGAGAGTGAGTTTATGATTTTACCAAAAGTGCACCTCAAATCTGAAAATTTTCAAACTTGACGGGAATTGATTTTGCGAGACTCTTCCCTATCCTTTGATACCACTTGACTATTTTGGACTGTTTTCAAGAAGGAAACTAGTTTTCCTTGTGCGTTTAAACACCACCTTTAAACCTTGAATTTGAGCAAGTTAAGGTTCATTTTCATAAGATTCCTCTAGATCTGTACAAGGTGGGCAATCTTTCTTGATAATTGGGGTTTGTGAATGATAGTATGTAATAGATACCCGTGTGTTTGCTCAGGCACTCAAGAGGATCCCACGGTGGACGTCTGAACCCTCAAGTGTGCTTTACTTCTTGAATTACTCGGTGAGTGTCGAGTGCATGTTTGTTACAATTATGTGAATTGCTTCTCCTGAACTAAAAATTGGTAACTGCTGAGTTGAGTGTGTACTTTATCGCACTCATTCTCATTTAAATGATTTGAAATTAAATTGCCTGAATTGACTTGAATTACCTGACCTGAAATTTACCTGAATTACCTGACCTGAATTTACTTGAATTATATGCTATGGCTGCATATGTCGCTGGAGTGAATCTCCTCGACTCACACCTAACCTGGGGACGCCCAAACTCATCGGCCGACCTTGGACTCGAGCCGGCATGGGCTTGGTCGGGATCCTTGGTGAGCCATGAGACAACCTGTATAAGCATGATCTATTGGAGAGATCTTGCTTGGCCTACTCGTGCAGTAGCGCCTTTTATCGCAGTTCGAGCCCGGTGGGGGGTTGTAAGGTGGAAGGACCTGTGCAGTTAGTGGAGATCTACGGAGTTAAACACACCAACCCGGTTGACGGAGTGTCGTCACGGGAAGGTAATTGATCAAGCAATGGCAACGCAAGTGGAACTTAGCTCCTGAGAACTCTCATATTCTTGAATTGTTTCTGTATACATATTTCTTGCTCGAATTGTTATTTTCTTGTATATTATAGTTATGTTCATAAATGGGAATGTTACTTGGACAATGTGCTTGCATGTGTGTTACTTGCCTCACGAGCGATTGCTCACCCCGTAGATTTGTTTTCCTTAACAGGAATGGATTTGAGGTGGAACTCGGAGGAACCCTTTTGATGTACTTTTGTAATAGGGTTTGCAATGGAACTGTCTAGTTTTGTGGTTGTTGTATATTTTGGGAACCAATGTAAGAATTGGAAGATTGATGCATTTTGTACTCGTGGTGTAAGACTGGATCTATATATATAAGTATGGAAGCGACTTTCTTTATTAGACTTGTATTAATGGTTATTGTCGTTAAGCGTGAATTGATTTGTCTTGAGTCCTGGCGAGAGTTGGGCAGGCGTCTCGCGGATACCCTTTGGTTCGCCTTAGGGAGAAGTGGGGGCATCACAGAATTAGGCTTAGGTCAAAACATGAAAGTTGTAGAATATGGTGTTATATAGATTCCTATAAAATTTCAGCATCAATCGGAGTACTATAGTATGTGAAAATGATCGAAATATCCCTGACTGCCAAATGTTCTTTTCCGCGGGCAGTTTTGAGATTTCACATTTTTGCTTTGTTTTCCACTTTGATGCGTATCAAACCAGTCTTTAGCCAAAACATAAAAAATTTTATCCCTATGTTTTAGTTTTCCAACGCATCTGAAAACGCCTCAATCGACTTTTGTAGCCTGAGTTATTGCCATTTGAATCCAGTGCTAACAACCAGACTGACAATGAACTTTTGGTTCTGTAATCTGCAAATTCGACCTAGATCAATTGTGAACTGGGTTGAGTTGTCTTCATGAAAGTTGTAACCCTTTGTCTTAGCTTCGAACCGGTATAAAGTGACCCCAATCCGATAAATGTACCTCCAGTTGTGACCAAAATGCTATAAGATGTCAAATCTGCTGTTTAGCCTTTTGTCTTCAAAACTGATTTCCGGTTGTATTATTAGACTTGTGTTGTAATTAGATGATTTTGGAGCCTAGTGAAAGACTATTGTGGTAAGATTATTTGTGTGTGATTTTGGGGCTGAATTGAGGAAAATAATGAAGGCATAAATGGCTGAAAAATAGGTAAACACAAAGGGCGTGCTGCCCCAATTTTCACTCGAGGGCTTGGTAGATATACTCGCGACTTGAGTAAGGATTTGAGGACGAATCTAACTCGAATTGTCTGGGATATTCGAGTCCTCTTTGGTAGAGGTATATAAGCTAGAGTTCGATCGAAACTTGTACCCTTGGAAAAATGAAAGTAACGACTAATAGAAATAAGTTTTCTTCGTCACTTCACCTCAAATGGAGATTTCAAAGTTTTAAGTGCGAGTATGAGTTTTACAAATATTTTACTCATGTCCTTTGGTCTAAATGTACTCTTTTTACTCCAAAAATCATCTTTATACATTGTACTAGTAGTTATTCGGATTTTCTTTGATTCACCTAAACTTTAGATGGTGGAACCGTAATATTTTCTCTTGGTTATCTTAGGGTTTGTCGGTAATTGAGGGTATTATCCGGAAGGAAATTTGGACGTTACTTTGCTTAAACGGGTGAGTGTTCTTTGTACGTTATGTTTCCAATGACATTGTGGATTGTTGTGAATGTTTGATTATATGTTAAATGTTTTCAGTGATTGCTAAAAATGAATTTTGCTAGGCGAGTGTGTACTTTATCGCACTTCGACCTAAATGAATGTGAAATTTTCAATGATTAAATGCTACTTGTACATGAATGTAAGCCTTTTGACTGAACTGGGCCCTTGCCCTTCGTTGCCAATCGACTCGAGCCAGAAGCGGACTCGGTCGAGCGATTGGTGACCCTGAAATAATGTTGGTATACTCGAGTATGACCACGAAGATTGGTGGAGACTGGCCAGAGAAATTGGCTAGTAGGGGAAATGAAATGAATGAACGAATGGCAAGAACAATGGAGGGGTTTCCACTTGCAAATGTTTTTTTGAATGTTGGAGGAATAAGGAAAATGGTTGGCGAATGAATGAACGAATGGCTCCGCGTGAACATGTATCCTTTTATGAGTATGTTACCATTGCTTTTATATTGTAAATGTTTTCTAGATTATATGTTATTCAATGGTTAATGTCCTTGTTTGAACTACTAGATTATGTGTATGGGAACCTCACTGGGCTTTTAGCTCATTCCGTTAGTTTTGTTTTCCTTACAGGGGATGCGAGCGAGGGCGTGAGACTGGTATAGACTAGCCTAGTCTAGTTCCTTAGAATTTTGTGATTGTGCTCACACTAGTGCTTGGATAGGGTTGAATGTATTGAGAACTTAAAACTTTTGTTCTATTTGGGATTGTATTACTGTTTGAGATAGAAATGTATGTATGTATACGTTCCAAGTTTGGAACTGTTATTTGCCTTATTCTCGAGGTTATACCTTATTTTGTTTGAAGCGAATGAACGAGACCCGGCGAGAGCTGGGCAGGCGGTCGCTAAACCCTGGGGTACGCCCTAGGGGGAGGTGGGGTCGTCACACGTGGTATCAGAGCCACTTCGCGTGGTTTCTGCGCGGGTGAGCTTGGGCCAAGTGGTATTATGGTCCCGATTACGTGAAAAGTGTAAGTGATTAGATACTCTTCTTGAGTGTAAGCTGTGAATCACGAATTTATAGGTATAAGCTCTTTATCTTGATACTTGGGGAAATTAGATAGGTATGTCGGGTAGGAATCTCAAATGTGGTGATTTACTCTTGGGACCGGGCGGCTCGAGTTGTGAATTATCTTATTGCAGATTCTTGTACCCGAATGCTCAAGAGTTAAGGGCAATGTTAAGGACTTTGAGATCTCTATTGCGGGGAATAAGAATGGGCTAATGTTTTGCAAAAGCAAGTACAAAGGGTCTAAGGATGGCTAGTTCGGGTAGTAAGAAAAGTGAGAGATCGGATGAAGGATATTTTAACCGAGTATGGGATGGCATGTTGTGTTTTCTTCTTGTTTTGCCCCTGTGTTGCCACTGTATGTATTTCGCTTGTGACATGTCGATGCTTACATGCATAGTACTTGTTGCACTTGATTTTGTTCAACTTGATATGTATCTTTGTGAATTTAATGTGTTATAGATGTGCTAAGTATGTTTTCTTACTCTTGATTTTATGGTTTAAAAATTATCTTATCTTGCCGCTTTAGTCAATTTATTTTGTTTACGTACTATATTACTTTTTGGAAACAAAAAAGAAAGAGAGAAAAGGGTATGGAGGTGTGAGAGCCCGTAAATTTTCTTTATTTCTAGGCATTATTCTATTACTTTGCACCCGTTTTCTATATTTTCTTTATACTATAAATTTTCTAGATATTTTATGAGGAAATATGGTTTTTAAATCATTTTTCTAGTATAAGTTAGTTCATGAGATTTTAGGAGTGAATAGTGGACGTGGGACCCGCTAGTGCATTAAGTGAGATAAATTCGGCAATTAGGTTAAGTTTTGTGTAAAGGGATTAAATTATTAGGTGTTAGGAGATGATTAGAGGTTACTAGGTAGATTTACCATGGAGAGCAAGAAGATAAGTTTAAACATAAAAAGGTGCCACGTGTCGCAATTTGATTCGAAGTTGGACTTGCCTAACTTTCTTTACCTTTACTAAAAGACCAATTTTGACCCAAAATCATCTTCATTTCACTCCTTCTTGGCCGAGCTTTCTTAAGAGAAAAGAAAAGAGTAAGCTTCAACTTTTGGCTTCCATTTCTTGCTCAAAATCTTGAAATCCAACCGTTTAAACTCTCAATTTCTCCACAAAATTGACTTGCTAAGGAAGTTTGAAGTGATTGGTGGAGTTATTTTGGTGGTGAAAACCCTAAGCCACTACCTTTCTTGAGGTGTTAAGGTACCTTGCTTAGAAACTCAATTTTTGTTTGCAAAAATGGTAAATTAGTGACTTGTGGTGGTTATTAGTTTGTTTTATGGATGATTTCATGGATTAATGTGGAGTTAGATAAATTTCTGATTTTATTGAGTATTTTTCTGTTTATATGGTGATTAATGGTTAGCTTTGGAATGATAGCTTGAATTGGTGTAGAATGAAGCTAGTATATGTTAATTGTGGTTAATTGCGGAAAATTTCAGTTTTAGGGTTCTAATTGGGGCTTTACTATAGATGGTTGTATGGCTTCTTGTTTGACTAAAGATTGAAGGGTATTATAACCCTAATGAGGTGTGTTGACTAGCCTATGAATTGTATGTGTAATTGTGGTTGTATTGGATGAATTTAAATGGTTGGTTGTAGGATGGAAAATCTGAAATTTTAGGGGAAATGCTGTCGAAATGTTGAGGATATTGGGTTTCTTTGAGTTTATGTTTAGGTTAAGTAGAAATGAAAGCTTTTAGACTTATTTGTACTTTTAGCTTTAAATGTTGTGTATTTCCTATTCCAAGCTATATTTGATTTTGCCTTAGTAGTTCATTTAAGAGGTATTCTGTGAGAACCCGCAAAATTCTCCTTGTTTTATTGAATATTACTTTATTTTCCGCTTGCATTTTCCTTACTTTAATTTTAGTATATTAATTTTCAGAGATTTTATAAGTGAGTGTCGTTTTTAAATCATTTATCTAGTATAAGTGCGTACATGTTAAGTTTGAGGTGCGTTGTGGATGTGGGACCCGCTAGTAAGGTAAGTGCGATATATTTTTGACCACTAGTTGGAGTTTTGTGTTAAGTGATATTATTTTACAAGGTACTAAGAGATGATTAGGGATTAGCTAGGAAGATTAGTATTGGAAGACAAACTAATTAGAGTAAACTCTAGAAGCTAAGTGTCAAGATACCATTGGAGGTTGGACTTGACCAAGTCTTACCTAACTTTACTAAAACCAAAATTGACCCAAATCTTCTTCATTTTCTTCTCTATTTTGGCCAGCCATATGAAGAAAAATGAGAGAAAGAAAGCTCCAACTTTCATCCTCCATCCTTTGCTTGAATCTTGAGATTTCACCGATAGTCTTGCAAAATACTCCATAGAAGTTGGTCTCTAAGGAAGCTTAAGGGGTTTTGTGGAATGATTTGGGAGGAGAAAGGTGAGGGTAGCTTCCTTGCCTAAGGTTTAAGGTAATTTTGCTAAGAAACTCTCTTTATTTCAAATAATTGCAAAATAGTGCCTTATGGAGGCAACTTTGGTAGTTTTATGCAATATTTCATGATTGGAAGTGATATTATGGAAATTTTCAGTTTATCAGGAATTTTCTGCCCTATTCTGGCCAGTGTCATTCGAATATGATGGAGGCTGAATTAGCCTTAGCACAAAACATGAAAGTTGTAGAGCATTGAGTTTAGATTATGTCTTTAAAAGTTCAACTCAATCGGAGTACTGTAACCTGTGAAATGACCATTTTGCCCCTGCTGCCCTGTTTCTATCCGAAATGATAATCAGCCTCTGTAATTGGCTCGTTTTGATGGGAAAATGAATAAATTAGCTTTTGATGCCTTCATAAGAATTGTAGCCTTGTATCGTAGATTTCGAATGGCTTTGGAATCAACTAAATCGGAGTTCTGTGTACTGAGATATGATTGAATAAATCAGGATTGCTAGTTGAATGTCACAGTGAGCTACGAACTGGAAACTCTGGGGCTGTTTGGGTAAATTTGACTAGGTTAGGTTGAGAACTGGGTTGAGGTGTCTTCATAAGAATTGTAGAGCTATGTCTTAGCTTCGAAACAGTATAACGTTTACCCCAACCCAATTGGTGTAGCTTCGGTTGTGATCAATACGCTAAAAGATGTCAAACCCGCCATTTTGTTCCTTGTCTTAAACCTTAATTCCGGTCACTTTTCTAGCTTGGCTTTGTAATTGAATGACTTTTAGCCTATTGAACGGCTATTGTAATGAGATTATTTGTGTGTATTTTTGGGGGCTGATTGAGGAAAATAATGAAGCCATAAATTGCTGGAAAATAGGTAAATACAAAGGGCGTGCTGCCCAAATTTGCACTCAAATGGCGATTTCAAAATTTTAAGAGCGGGCATAAGTTTTACGACTATTTTACTCATGTATTTTGGGCTAAATGTACTTTTTTCACTTCCAAAATCATACGTATACATTGTACTATTAGTTATTCGAATTTTCTTTGATTCACTTAATCTTGGGTTGGTAGAAACGTAATATTTTCTTATGATTATTCTTAGGGTTTCTTGGTGATTAAGGGTGTTATCCGGAAGGAATTTTGGACGTTATTTTGCTTATATAGGTGAGTGTACCACTCGCATGACTCGTTGTTTAACTGTGTTACCTATACCTGCATAAGGTGACTTGCTTGACTGTATTACCTGCTTAGTTTTGGACGAGTCGAGGGTGTCTTTTACCACACTTGTCTCCCTCGCTTATTGTCAAATCACTATATGAATTTGAATTAGTTGTTCCTGTATGCGGACTTGTATGGTTACGTGCACTGAAATCTAGACCCTCTGGTGAGGCATAGCAGTTGTACTAGCTTGTTGTGTTGTCCAGCACCGCCAGGGACGAAATCCTGAAATCTAGACCCTCTGGTCGGGCTTAGCCGTTGTGCTAGCCTGTTGTGTTGTCCAGCACCGCCAGGGACGAAATCCTGAAATCTAGACCCTCTGGTCGGGCTTAGCTGTCGTGCTAGCCTGTTGTGTTGTCCAGCACCGCCAGGGATGAAATCCTGAAATCTAGACCCTCTGGTGGGGCATAGCCGTCGTGCTAGCCTGTTGTGTTGTCCAGCACGGCCAGGGACGAAATCCTGAAATCTAGACCCTCTGGTGGGGCATAGCCGTCGTGCTAGCCTGTTGTGTTGTCCAGCACTGCCAGGAACGAAATCCTGAAATCTAGACCCTCTGGTGGGGCTTAGCCGTTGTGCTAGCCTGTTGTGTTGTCCAGCACCGCCAGGAACGAAATCCTGAAATCTAGACCCTCTGGTGGGGCTTAGCCGTTGTGCTAGCCTGTTGTGTTGTCCAACACCGCCAGGAACGAAATCCTGAAATCTAGACCCTCTGGTGGGGCTTAGCCGTTGTGCTAGCCTGTTGTGTTGTCCAGCACCGCCAGGGACGAAATCCTGAAATCTAGACCCTCTGGTCGGGCTTAGCCGTCGTGCTAGCCTGTTGTGTTGTTCAGCACCGCCAGGAACGAAATTCTCGACTTAGGGCTAAGTTATATTCTGAAGTTCTGGTATACTCAAGTTTTACCATCCCTTTTGGCTCCTGAGAGCCACCTGTATTCTTTCCATTTGAAGTATTTATTCATTTCCCTATCTGGTGTGTACAACTGCATGATTGATATGTGGAATGCCATGATTCGTGACTACTTGTACTTTTGGTACCTCATTGAGCGTAAGCTGACCCTCTTCCCGTTATCTTTGTTTTCCTTACAGGGAACGACACTTTTGATCCGTGATTTTGAAGAAAAGGTCGAGCTAGTATAAATGTTCTTTTGTTACGCTCTTTTGTAATCAAAACCCTAATTTACTTCGAACAAGTATTTCCCCTTGACTTGTAAAGTTCCAACGTATGTATATAAGTAATTATTCATGTTTCTCCGTATATTTGTTGATGAATGTATGCCTTTGTGTTCTTGATTTGGTAAGCTCCGATTGTTGGGTTTCTTTGGGTTCGATCGCGCGTAAGTTAGGGTTTGTGTGATTCGACTTCGTAGTCCCTGGCGAGAGCTGGGCAGGCGGTCCGCCAAACCCTTTGGTTCGCCTTAGGGGAAGGTGGGGCTGTCACATATTCGACTCGTATTCGAGTCTCAAATGTGTTTTCTTGATTGTTATAGGGCGTGTCGGTGATCCAAGGCATCCGTCGGACGGAAACTTGTGAATTTGCTTGTTCGACGGAAACTTGTGAATTTGCTTGTTTGAAAGTGGTGAGTGTACCATTGCATGATTTAATGCTTAAATGGTTGGTTGTACTTGAATCATTGGATTGAATGACTGTGAACTCTGTGCATGAGACGAGAGTGTACTTTATCGCTCTCGTTCTCTTACTTGTATAACTGATTACTGAATACCTGTGAATTTGACTTGTGCCTGGCTTAATGTCGTTTGGGGCATGAGCCCTACGACTTTACTGTGATATCTGAGCTCAAACCTCAGTGGGCGTTAATCGAGTCGACACAGCAAGGGCCGGTCGATTAGGTAACGAACCATGAGATTACTGTTTGTCGAGTGGAGTGTTATCTCCTCGACCCTGTGGTATACTCGAGTATTACCTCTTTGGTTACTGTGAGGTGTTAGGGCCCGGTAAGGGGAATGTATGGTGGAAGGTACTGGATGTAAAGTGGGATCTACGGTCATGTTCCTTTCTTCGAACGTTGACGGAGGGTCAACGGGATGAGATCAAGAATTGCAATGGGGAAACTGGCACCTGAGAGCCACCTGTATCCTTTTATTTTTGAACTCATTGTGGTGCTTTTATTTCTATGTTTGATGGCCGTGTATAATTGAGCTTGGTTGCATTCGTGAACCTTGGTTGTGTGACTTGCTAGTACCTCATTGGGCGAAAGCTCACTCTCGTTATCTTTGTTTTCCTTACAGGAACCACTTTTGAAAATCATGATTTTGAGAAGTGAGTTGAGCTAGTTAGACATTCTTTTGTTCCTTTGTTTAGCTCCTCGACCGTTGGAAACCCTAAATGTACCTCAATTGGATATTCCCTTTTGATTTGTGAACTCCCTATAATATGTATGTGTAAATGTTTCCTCATGTAAAAATGATATAATCTCTTGGGAATGTACCTTTTCTAGTACTATACAAAGTTTACTTGTACTTGGCCGGATTGTGACGTGGCAGTCACTATTCATTTCAGTTTCATTTTCGTTTTTCGTTTTGCGTGGTCGTGGTTACCCTTAATCGTTATAATAACTTCCGGAACGTTTTGGTTTGTGTGTGTGATCGTTTTAGTAGTCCTGGCAAGAGTTGGGCAGGCAGTTCGCTAACCCTTAGGGTACGCCCTAGAGAGAGGTGGGGCTGTCACAGGAGGGGAGACGTAGTCGCGGACGTGGAGCTAGTCGTGGCCGTGGGGCTAAGCAAGCTCAAGAACCAAGAGGAGAAAAAGAAACTGCAGCTGAGCAAGATCGTGAACAGAGGGTTGAAATAGGGGACCAAGTGGCGACAGCGATACAACAGATAACTAATATCTTAGCGCGATTAGCAGACCAACAAGGACAAACTCCAGTGAATCAACCCCGGAATCCCGAGATAGGAGAGGATAGGGCCCTGGAGCGGTTTCAAAAGTTTGTCCCTCCGAAATTCCTTGGAGGGCTTGATCCGGAGATAGCTGAGCAGTGGTTAGAGGTGATTATTAACATCTTCGCAGCTTTGAACTACACGGAGCAAAGACAGGTGAACTTTGCTGTATTTCAATTTGAAGGACCGGTCCGAGCATGGTGGAATGTTATTAGGGCAAAGTGGGAGACAGAACAGACTGCATGGACGTGGGTGAACTTTATAAGGGAGTTTAATGAGAAATATCTCCCACCTTTGGTCCAAGAAAAGAGAGAGGATAAGTTTATTAGGTTGCGTCAGGGAACCCAGAGTGTGGCCGAATATGAGACGCAGTTCACTAAACTGTCTAAGTTTGCTTCCGAATTGGTGGTTACGGAGCGGAGAAGAGTGAGACAGTTTATACAAGGATTAAATTTGGAAATCCAGGAAGCTTTAGCGGCGGTTCAAGTTAATACATTTACAGAAGCTCTTGAGAAAGCTCAAAGAATTGAGGATGCGAAGGCACAGGTAAAAGCTTTCCAAACACGAAAAAGATGTACATCTAGTAGTATACATGAAGAACCTAGAGAAAAGATAATGCCTTTCAAAGTGCAAAAGGTGAACCATTCACCTCACCCACCATGGACCTTAGGAGCACTAGATGAAGGGTTTACAAAAGGAAGTCAAATAGGACAAGAGGAAATTTTTCGAGAAAGCCAAAAAGTGTCTTCTCACTTGGCCTGTGGGTATTGTGGGAAGGCAAATCACACTGAGAATGATTGTTGGAGGAAGGGGCGAAAGTGTTTGATTTGTGGGAGTAGCAATCATCAAATTAGCACTTGTCCGAATAAACAGCCACAAGAGAATAGTGCACAACAAATGGATGGAACCAAACCGAAACAAGCTAATGAAAGAGGGAACCGATCCAAAGTACCAGCACAGGTATATACCTTAGACAAACAACAAGCTTCGGAGTCATCTGAGGCGATAGAAGGTAAAAATTTCGAGGACGAAATTTTCTTAAGGGGGAGAGTATGTGAGGAGTTGTAAAATCCCTTATATATTTTTTTTAAAATTTCCTTTAATTTGGAATTTATTACTTTGAAATAGCTTTACTACTCATTCACTTTCCCAATAGTTACAAGTTATCAAAGAACCAAGGGTTTCCCCTTTACTTTCGTCGTTAAGGTAAACTAGGGTTTTTACGTCTTTTCGTAGTATGAGTAATCGGTACGGAGTGTGTACTAAATTTGATGATTAAGAGTGAGTTTTAGATAAGAAAAGTGTGTGATTAGAAGTAATAATAATAAGTTAGTGAATTATAAGTGAAAACCCTAGTACATGCGAGTTAAGGAAAAACGGTTGGAACCGACGGGTACCGTTTGTTACCGAGTGAGTGCACCACTTGAACACTAATTTATTACCTTAATAGCCTTGCTTTTATTTCAGTTAATTAACCCTAAAATATCTCTTAAATTAGCCACAATTTTTGACCAAAATAAATAAGAGAAAAGTTTAGAAAAAGCCAAGTGTCATGAAACCTATGGAAGTTGGACTTTGACCAACTTGTTTTAACTTTCCTAAAACAAAAATTTGACCAAGATGTCTTCATTTTCTTCTTGTTTTGGCCGACCAAGATGCTCCATTTCTCCTTGTCTTGACCGAAAATGGTGAGAGGAAAAACAAGGAAGAGCACTTCATACTACAACTTCAACCCTTGCTTGAATCTTCAAGATTCCATCCTAAGCTTACAATCCAAACCATAGAAAGTGACTCTAAGGAAGAAAGAAGACTTTTGGTGGAGAAAGTTGGGGAGCCAAGGAAGCTTATGGTTGCTCTTTTCATAGAGTTCAAAGGTAATCATGTTTAGAAACCATCTCTTCACTTTTTACTTGCATTTTAGTAGATTTAATGCTTGTTTGTGGTAGATTCTATGGAAAATTTCATGGGTTGTGAAGTTGGTGGAACAATTCTAGCTTTGATTCATATTTTTCCAGCCATAAGATGGTTATATCTAGCTTTGTTATAGACTTGAGAGAGAGCTGATATGAAGATTTCTAGCTTTAATATGCCTTTAGCTTCCAACTAAGAATTTTCCAGCTTTAGTAGAGAATTCTGCCCTGCTTCTAACCAGCTTCATTCATCCATGTTAGAGGCCGAATTAGGCTTAGGTAAAAAAAACAAAGTTGTAGGAAATGGTGTTATATAGATTCCTGTAAAAGTTCAACTCAATCGGAATACTGTATCATGTGAAATGACCGAAATACCCCTGACTGCCAAATGTACTTTTCCGCGGGCAGTTTTGAGATTCCACATTTTTGCTTTGTTTTTCACTTTGATCCGTATCAAACCAGTCTTTGGCCAAAACATAAAACTTTTATCCCTATGTTTTAACTTTCCAACGCATCTGAAAACGCCTCAATCGGACTTTTGTAACTTGAGTTATTGCCATTTGAATCCAGTGCTAACAACCAGACTGACAATGAACTTTTGGTTCTGTAATCTGCAAATTCGACCTAGATCAACTGTAACTGGGTTGAGTTGTCTTCATGAAAGTTGTAACCCTTTGTCTTAGCTTCGAACCGGTATAAAGTGACCCCAATCCGATAAACGTACCTCCAGTTGTGACCAAAATGCTATAAGATGTCAAATCTTCTGTTTAGCCTTTTGTCTTCAAAACTGATTTCCGGTTGTATTATTAGACTTGTGTTGTAATTAGATGATTTTGGAGCCTAGTGAAAGGCTATTGTGGTAAGATTATTTGTGTGTGATTTTGGGACTGAATTGAGGAAAATAATGAAGGCATAAATGGCTGAAAAATAGGTAAACACAAAGGGCGTGCTGCCCAAATTTTCACTCGAGGGCTAGGTAGATATACTCACGACTTGAGTAAGGATTTGAGGACGAATCTAACTCGAATTGTCTAGGATATTCGAGTCCTCTTTGGTAGAGGTATATAAGCTAGAGTTCGGCCGAAACTTGTACCCTCGGAAAAATGAAAGTAACGACTAATAGAAATACGTTTTCTTCGTCACTTCGACTCAAATGGAGATTTCAAAGTTTTAAGTGCGAGCATGAGTTTTACAAATATTTTACTCATGTCCTTTGGTCTAAATGTACTCTTTTTACTCCCAAAAATCATCTTTATACATTGTACTAGTAGTTATTCGGATTTTCTTTGATTCACCTAAACTTTAGATGGTGGAACCGTAATATTTTCTCTTGGTTATTCTTAGGGTTTGTCGGTAATTGAGGGTATTATCCGGAAGGAAATTTGGACGTTACTTTGCTTAAACGGGTGAGTGTTCTTTGTACGTTATGTTTCCAATGACATTGTGAATTGTTGTGAATGTTTGATTATATGTTAAATGTTTTCAGTGATTGCTAAAAATGAATTTTGCTAGGCGAGTGTGTACTTTATCGCACTCGACCTAAATGAATGTGAAATTTTCAATGATTAAATGCTACTTGTACATGAATGTAAGCCTTTTGACTGAACTGGGCCCTTGCCCTTCGTTGCCAATCGACTCGAGCCAGAAGCGGACTCGGTCGAGCGATTGGTAACCCTGGAATAATGTTTGGTATATTCGAGTATGACCACGAAGATTGGTGGAGACTGGCCAGAGAATTGGCTAGTAGGGGAAATGAAATGAATGAACGAATGGCAAGAACAATGGAGGGGTTTTCACTTGCAAATGTTTTTTTGAATGTTGGAGGAATAAGGAAAATGGTTGGCGAATGAATGAACGAATGGCTCCGCGTGAACATGTATCCTTTTATGAGTATCTACACCTTTTATCTACACCCTAGTGTAGATCGAGTTCAATTAAAACAAGTGCTATTCTTTTCCTCCCTTCGAGAAGGTGTAAATGATGTCATGTAATCCAACCTGTAAAAAGAAAGCGAAAACAATTGCGATGAAATATAACACCATCACCGTGTGATCTTTCGAGTCTTGAGAATCATGTAAACATGAGCCTTTTAGATGTTGAGAAATTATTTTGCTTAGAATTTTTCTACAGCTTGTTCTGGATCTTCTGGTATTTGTATTTAACAAACCATGCTGTATACCATGAGACATACATAACTATTCATCCATTATGATAAATTGCGGGGATTGTCTTTTGGCAAAATTCAATGAAAAATATATAAAAATTTTAGGCAAGATTATTTCATGCAATGACATGAAATGGGGTAAAAACAATGATTTTCAACGAGAAAATAATTTTTTATTAAGTTTATGAAAAGCGACTTAGAGACTTAGATACAAATTTGAATGGCCAGTCTATGATGAGAGAGATGCCACGTTTGACCCCTTCTTATATCACCCTCCTAGAATTCAGTGTTGCCAAAAAAATCTCAATATGAAGAGAAACCCAAATAAATGTAGGCACCATCTATTCAATCTTCTACCTTCTGCTTTCCATTCATGGTTCTCTTTGTGTTTCGAAACCCTACCTTAGTCCCCTTTCGGGTTTTCATTAAGGTTGCCCCTACGCATTTTTATTTTCTTCCTTTTTTTTTGAAAAGGTGCCCTTTCACGTTTTCACCTAACAAATAGTTTTAATTAACAACCTCTATTCAATTCAAAAACGTGTTTCAAGATTGATGGTATCAGTGAAACAATCCTTCCCTTGTAAATTGGTGAATGTGTATTTACATCATTTGTTATTTGATTAAGAAATTTTCTATTAAAAATACTGTAAAAGGCGGAAGTCGAGAGCTTTTTAGCTTTTATAAGGGCGTCAGGTGAGGTGTTAAAACGCTAAGACTTGAAAGCAGATCTTTTAAAGGGTTTAAAATAATTTTGAGATCGCATCCTACACAAATTTTTGCCCCAGTATAGGGCTATTAAAATTCAAAAAATTGCTCCAGTTTAATTTTTGACTGAGTTTTCTTCTTTCTTTCCTTTATTTTGTACATTTTCACCTTTTTTCAATTTTCTTTGAATTTTTTCAGAAAAACCAAATGAACAGTAAAACCTACCCCAGTGTGGGGTTTGCGATCTTCAGGGGGTTGCCAAACGAAATAGTAGGTCATTCTAAAAGTTTAAAAGGGCAAAACTAGGAATAAAGTGTTTAATTGAAAAGGAAGAAAATCCGCCTTTTAATCCATCCTATGAAGTAGTTCAAAAAGAAAATTTACATAATCAGATGAAAATCTTCTTGCACATATTTGAATTAATTGGTTGAAGAAAAATATGTCCGTTCATCTCCATGAGAATGAGCGCTCCTCTGGACAATACCTGCTTGACAATAAAAGGTCCCAACCAATTCATGACAAATTTTTCCTTGGCTTCATCTTGAATTGGAAGAATTCGTTTTAGAACCTTGTCTCCTTCTTCGAATAAGCGAGGTTTGACTTTCTTGTTGTAAATACGAGTCATTCATCGTTGATAACATTGTCCATGACAAATAGTAATTAACCATTTTACATCAATCAGAAATAATTGTTTATGGCGCTGCTTAACTCATTTAGCGTCCTCCAACTGGGTTTCCATCAGAATGCGCAAGGATGGGATCTCAACCTTTGTGGGTAATACTACTTCCATTCCATACATGAGAGAGTAAGACGTTGTCCCAGTAGAAATCCTGATGGCAGCCCGATAAGCCATTAATGCATAAGGTAGTTTTTTTCATGCCAATCTCGGTGTCTTTCCGTCATTTTGCAAATAATTTTCTCCAAATTTTTGTTTGCGGCCTTCACAGCTTCATTTATCTGGGGCCTGTAGATAGCAAAATTTTGGTGCTTGATCTTGAATCGTTCACACAATCCATCTACCATGTCATTATTAAGATTTTTTGCATTGTCAGTGATCAGCGTTTCTGGTATCCCAAAATGACAGAAAATGTGGTTCTTCAGAAAATCGACCACTACTTTTTTGGTTACATGCTTATAAGATGCTGTTTCAACCCATTTGGTGAAATATTCAATCGCCACCGGAATAAACCGATACCCATTCAAAGTAGGGGGATCAATAGCTCCAATCACATCTATTCCTCACATTGAGTATGGGCAAAGAGCAGTCATACCATGTAGTTTTGTAGGAGGAGCGCGTATAACATCGGCCATGCATTTGACATTTGACTCATTTTTTGACAAAATCTACACAGCATACTTCATAGTGAACCAAAAGTATCCTGTTCTCATGATTTTTTTAGCCAACAAATGCCCGTTCATGTGTGGTCCGTATACACCGTTGTGTACCTCTTTCATCATACATTCAACTTCCTCTTTATTAATGCATCTCAAAAGGTCCAAATCTGATGTTTTCTTATCTAACATATTCTCACTTTAGGAGAATTTTGATGACATTCCTCACAAGAAAGTTTTGACAACTGAATCAGCACCTGGAGGATAAGATTCCGTTTTTATGAATTTTTTGATATCATTATACCAGGGATGATCATCAAAAGCTTTTTCCACAATCAGACAATGCACCAACTTTTTCTGAATTTGAATCTGTAAAGACTTAATTACCAGTTCATCTGGATGTCGAGTCATGGAAGACAAGGTGGCTAAAACATTAGTGAAAACATTGCGAGTGTGAGGAACATGCTTGAATCCAAATTTCTGAACTTATTAGTAAAATTGAGCAGACTACAATGATACTGCATAATTTTGAGTTTCGAGTTACCCATTGCTTGGGTGTTTGATGTACGAGCAAGTCAGAACTACTGAATACTATTAAATCCTGGATCTCCATTTCTACAACCATTTTTAGTCCAAAAATGCCAGTCTCATATTCAGCTATGTTGTTGGTGCAAGAAAATCACAACTTAGCCACAGCAGGATAGTGATTTGCCTCAGATAATACAAGAATAGCTCCGATTTCAACCCCAAAAGAATTCGAAAAGTCTCCATCCAGAGTATTGTTCACTCATGTCTTCCAAAGTGCCAATGAACAAAATCTCCTCATCCGAAAAATAGGTGTGTAATGACTAATAATCATCTTCCCTCGGATTCTCTGCCAAGTGATCCGTTATACTTTGTTCTTTGATTGCCTTTTGGGTTGTGAAAATAATATCTAATTCAGAGAGGATCATCTGCCACTTTGCCATACGCCTTGTTGGCATCGGCTTTCTTAACAAATATTTTAAGTCGAAACAAGAAATGAGATAAATAGTTTGACTAAGCAAGTAGTGCCTCAAATTTTGACCTACCCAGGTTAAAGCGCAACAACTCCTCTCAAGAAAAGAATAATTGGCCTTGTATACTGTGAACTTCTTACTGAGGTAATAGATGACTTGTTATTTCTTCTCTGAGTCATCATATTGTCCCAGAACACATCTTACAGTCTCATCCAGTACAGACAAATATATAATTAAAGGTGGTCTCGACTTGGGCGACACTAAAATCGGAGGATTTAACAAGTAATTCTTAATTTTATCAAAAGCCTGTTGACATTCTTCATTTCAGTGCATTGGCACATTCTTCTTCAATAATTTGAACAAAAGCTCACATGTAGAGGTCAACTGAGCGATAAATCTGCCAATAAAATTGATCTTTTTCAAAAAAATTTCATATCCTTCTGAGTTTTCGGAACAAGCATTTCTCGAATTGTTTTAATTTTTGAAGGATCTATCTCTATCCCATTTTTATTGACAAAAACCCTAACAATTTACCAACAAGAGTTCCAAAAGCATATTTTGCAAATTTTATTTCAAGTTGTACTTTCTCAACCTCTCAAACAATTTCTTTAAATCAACCAAATAATTTTCAACTTTCTTGGATTTGATTATAATATCATCCACAAAAACCTCCATTTCCTTGTGGATCATATCATGGAATAAAGTGATCATGGTCCGTTAATAAGTGGCTCCAGCATTTTTCAAATCAAAGGGCATCACCTGATAGCAGAATGTTTCCCACGGAGTGATGAAAGTGGTCCTCTCGCTATCCTCTTCTACCATTAGAATATGATGATATCCGGCGAAACAATCACTAAAGGATTCAATCTCATGTCCAATTGTTTTGTTCAAAAGAATGTGAATATTTGATAGAAAATTCGTTTTTGGACTGACCTTGTTGAGATCCCTATAATCAACACATACTCGTACTTCTCCACTCTTCTTTGAATTAGGTACTGGATTGAAAGTCAAATGGGATAATGAGACACCATGATAATCCTAGCATTGAGATGTTTCTCAGTTTGTTACTTTATTTTGAGACTTACATTTGGTTTGAATTTGCATAACTTTTGTTTTACTGGTGAAAAGTTTGGATCAGTTGACAATCTATGTACCACTATATTTGTAGAAATTTCAGACATATCATCATATGGCCATGCAAATACATCTTAAAACATAGTTAAGAATTCAATCACCTCCTTTCTCTACTCTTTATTTAAATGCACGCTGATTTTGATTTCTTTAACCTCTGTCTTAGTGCCAATGTTAATGATTTCTATCTCTTCTAAGTTCGGTTTGAGTTTCTCTTCATATTATTTAAGAATTTTTGAAAATATACTCATGTTCTTCTTCGCTATCACTCTCGTTTTGAATTTCAAATGTCATAATTTCAAATTTATGAGAGATATCGAGATTGCTATATTTAAATTCCAGAATGGTGGTATCCGAAGGGTCAAAAGATTTTATTTTTGACCATCTAAAAATAAAGTAAACACGCACAATGAATAAGTAGAAAGTAATAGAAAGATGAACAAAGATCTTCTATTTCGTTGAATTTGAAAGAGCAGATAGACACTGAACAAGGATAACTACTTTGCAAAGTAAAATGTTAGTTAAAAACGGACCCCCACCAGAACAGTGCAGTGGGAGTGGGATTCACTTAAACAAAACGCATATTAACATAATACTAAAAGGACACAAATAACTAAAAGATAAAAGTAGTTCTTATCCAAGATTTTGTCTAAACACAGATTTCAACCAGAGACAATCTCCTTTATTTATCAAAATTCCTTTCGAGAGAGAAGATAGTCAGTAGTCTAATTTTGCATAGCTCCTTCAGGAATTGTTAGAAACTCCAGATTCTCCAACGGTTCACCCTTACAAGTAACTCTAACGAATAATTGGGATAGACCTACCTCAATCTCCTGAATCGGGTTCTCCTCATCTAACTCAGATAGGATTATCCCTGATAGACGAGGAAAATTGTAGTGCAGTAATGGGATATTCATGATAATTTGCTTCCCTACTTTTTCTGCCTTCTTGTGAGCTTGTATCTTTCTTTTATTCTTGGTAATTGGTTGAAATCCTAATCCAAATGTATCCTTATGCAACGGCAGTTCTATCGATTTCAAGACCCCTTGTAAATTCTGCCCAGGTCCTTTTTCCTATCTCATATCCTACTCGGATCATTTCTTTAACCATCAAGATGCTAGTTTTAGGTACATCTGTCCTTTTTTTGGAAGCCCATCCGATTGACACGATTCGGCAACATCATGAAAAGAATTGAGACCCTTTCTTCTATTTTCTTTATTTGAATTGGAGTTGACGATCATGGTGCAATCATCTTCAGTGAACACAGTGATTAGTTGATGTTTCACAATAAACTTTAGCATCTGATTGAGCGAAGACAAAATAGAGTTAGTAGTGTGAATCCAAGATCGCCCAAGCAGAACGTTGTAGACACTCGAGAAATCCATGACTTGGACGACAACTTGAAACTGAGCGGGTCTGTGAGGACCCGAAAATTACTTTAAATTTTTCCTTGTTTTTGAAAAACTAATTTATATTTCCTCTAATTTTGTTTTACTTGCTTATTTGCTAGCCTTAAATTGATAGTAATTTTAAAGGTTACGTTAAGATTTTTATCATTCCCTTTTATATTTTGGTACATGTTAAGTTTTGTAGAGTATTATGGTAGTTCGACCGATTTGTGAGATGTGCATATTATATTTAATGGATGAGAATAGGTGTGGTACTAGAGGAATTATGCTATTAGAAGTTTTAGGAGTGTATTAGAGGAATACAAGATAGATTAGCTATAAGAAACACAAGAGAGATAAAGAGATAGGAATAGAACCATTTCCCGCCACTTGTCGAGGATCTAACCAAACTTTGACTAAGACTTGGACCAAAAAAGTCTTGTGTTTATCTTCGAAAATTGAACCAAAAAACCTCTCATTTGTTCCTCCTTGTGACCGAACCTAAGAGGGAGAAAGAAGAGAGAAAGCTTCCAACTTTCATCTTGATTTCCTTGCTTGATTTGTGAAGAAACCAAAGCTTAACCTTAATCCACTCCATAAAACCTTGAGTTAAGCTCGGAAGGAAGCTTTTGGTGGAGTTACTTGAGGAAGAAAGCTCTTTTCTTGCAACTTACCTTGGAGTTTGAAGGTATGAAGTTAAGGAACTTGCTTCTCGTTCTATTCTTGCAATTTATTGGGCATATGACTTGAATATGGAAGTTTTGTGGCTGGTTTCATGGATTTGTGATGTTGTTGGAATTTTTCAGCTTTTATTTATATTGTTTAGCCATGAATTGGGAGTTTCTAGTTTTGATTTGGATATGAAAGTTTAGATATGAAGAACTCAAGCTTTGGTATGACATTTTAGCTTCAAAATAGGATTTTCCAACTTTAGATGTGAAATTCCAGCCTAGGGTTTAATTATTCCAACTTGAGTATGTGATGGTTATATGCTATATATATACTTGATTTAGTGAGTTGGTGGCTTGGTATGTATATGGTTGATTTGAGGCTGTTTTGTAGTGAGAATGAAGCCTTGAAAATGGTTGGAAATTAGGGAAAAATATGGGGAAGTGCTGCTGAAAAGTTTTCCCGCAGGAGACTCTAAGCAGTCTTGAGAAATCTGTTATATCTTGGTGTAGAAAAATCCGAATTGAGTCACGTTTATTGTATTTGAAAATAGACTCATAGCTCTTTTAACCGTGTACAATTCATGGTCTGGTTCACTTTCTATAAATAGCAGAAAAATTTCAAAGTGGGCTAAAAATGCAAGACTGTCCTGTTTTTGCACTTAGTTGAGCAGTGAATTGAGGCTGAGATTTGACTAATTTATGGACTGAATTTTATGAAGGTGTCTTCTAGAGAGTTGTATTTTTTTGAGTCTATTTTCTAACGGTATAAGATTTATAATTTTTGGACTTACGAAACTCAAGTTATGACTTTTCAAAGAGCGTTACAAAAGCTGTAATTTTTCTTATGAAATGAGAAGAGCTTGGAAGGGTCTTGGAAACAATTTCTGATTTTTAAACCTAACTTTCTCGATTACTTGCACTCCATTTCATACTTGGATTATGGATTTATTATGTTTATATGCTAGAGATAAGTCTAAATTAATTGGTTTTGTAGCCTAGTGTAAGAACCACTTTCCCTTATAAGTTGTGGAGTTGATTTGGGCTATCTTGCCATGAAGTCTATGTAGCTATCTTGCCATGAAGTCTATGTATATAATTTCTATTCACATGATCTCCTTGTCATATTCATAAGTGAGGGTTGGATATTTGAAAACCCTACTTGATTATATTTTGTATTCAACATTTGATCGCAGATTTTGAATCCGGCCAATGAGCTAGGCCTGAAATTGGTTTTGCTAAACACTAATCGTTGGCGAGTGTTCTTTGCATGATTGTGGTTTAAATGACTATGTGAAATGTTTGTTTGAATGTTAAATACTTTCCAATGACTGTTAAAAGGATTTTCAATGGGCAAGTGCGTGCTTTATCACACTCAACCCAAGTGAAAGTGAATTTTCAATGATTGAATGTTACTTGTGCAAGGATGTAAGCCTTTGGTTGAATTGGGCCCTTGCCCTGCATTGCCAGTCGACTCGAGCCAGTAACGAACTCGGTCGGGCGGCTGGTGACCCTGGAACAGTGTTAGGTATACTCGAGTATTACCACGAAATCTGGTGGAGAACTAGGCAGTGAAATCAATGAATGAATGACATGAATACTGAAGGGGTTTTCACTTGTATATGTTTTCTAATGTCGGAGGGATAAGGACAATGGTTGGCGAATGAATGAATGAATGACTTGAATGAATGGCTCCATGTGAGCACGTATCGTTTCAATGAATGAATGATTGATTCTTGAATGACTGTTTATTATTGTGCCAAGTGTGCAAACTGCAAGTGTAAATGTTCCCGTGTTTACCTGCTTGTTTGGGAACCTTACTGAGTTTTTAGCTCATCCTATTAGTTTGTTTTCCTTACGGGGGTGGAGGCTGGAGCAAGTAGCCATGAACTAGTGTATATAATCTTTTGTACTTGTACTTTTGTAGATGAGATGTATTTGGAATCTTTAGAAATGAAATCCTATGTTTTACTTTTGGATTGTAAATTAAGTTTGAATTATTGGTTGGAAATGGAACTTTGATATTAATTTCGAGGCTTGAACGGCTATTTAAAGAACGTTAGTGAGTGAGTCCTAACGAGAACTAGGCAGGCTATCCGCCAAACCCTTGGGTATGCCCTAGGGGGAGGTAGGCCCGTCACAGGTGGTATTAGAGTTCTTAATGAGCTCATGCTGGGAGAGGGTTGTCGGACTGTGGGGATTGGCTTGTTAAGTGTGGAATAAATGTCTATTGTTGGGGACATTAGATATGTATGTTGGGTAGGAATCTCAAATGTGGTTGATTTCCTCTTGAGACTGGCCAGCTCGAGTGATGAATTATCATATTTTCGGATTCTTGTACCCGAATACCAAAGAGTTGATACCTGTATGATAAGTCGATATCACGAGTAATATTGGGATAAGTCTGGATAGCGAAATCCAAGACACGGGGGATGCGAATAGTCTGGACTTGGGATATATTGAAGATATTAGTGACATTTAGGACCCTTATTATTCAAGTGTACATACCTGGTTGTACTTCTTCAAGTTTTGATTAAGAGTAGTGGTTGAGCAATACCTAGGATTAATGTCCAATAGGGTAAAGACTTGAGAATTACTGACATGAGTTTAGGTAGTTGGAAGGACACGTATTTACTTGCTTTGCCACTGTATGTATTTTTGCTTGTGACGTGACAATGCTACTATGTATAGTATTTGCTTTTGTTTTATGTACCTAATTTTGATCCGCATGATATGTACAGTATTTTGTGATTTGTTGTACGAACTTGGTATGCTATAAATATGCTAAGTATGTTTTCATATCTTTGGCTTTGTTTTGTGATGTGAAAATGTCTTTATTTTGGGTACTATAGCCGATTTATTTTATTTATGACCTATATAGCTTGTTCTGAAAAACAAAAGAGAAGAGAGAATGGAGGGAAGACGAAGTCATTGACGTGGGGGTAGTCGTGGTCGAGGGGCTAGGCCAACTCAAGAATCAAAAGAAGAACGAGAAGCTGCAGTAGAACAACAATATGAACCCAGGGCCGAACCAGGGGATCAGGTAGCGACGACCATACAACGAATGACTGATATCTTGGCGCGTCTAGTGGAACAACAGGGTCAAGCGCCTGTTAACCAACCTAGGAACCCTGAGATAGGAGAGGATAGAGCACTAGAGCGTTTTCAAAAATTTGCTCCCCCTAAGTTCCTTGGAGGGCCTGATCCAGAGACTGCTGAGCATTGGTTGGAGGCTATGGTTAATATTTTTACGGCCTTGAATTATACGGAGGAAAAAGAAGTGGCATTTGCTGTCTTATAGTTTGAAGGACCCACTCGAGCGTAGTGGAATGTTATTAGAGAAAAGTGGGAGAGAGAACGGACGGTATAGATTTGGATAAACTTTATGAGAGAATTTAATGAGAAAAACTTCCCACCTCTAGTCCAAAAGAAGAGAGAGGACGATTTTATTAGGTTACGTCAAGGAACCCTAAGCGTGGCCGAATATGAAACACAATTCACTAAACTGTCCAAATTTGTTCCGAAATTGGTGGTTACGGAGCAGAGAAGTGTGAGATGGTTTATCTAGGGATTGAATCTGGAGATCCAAGAAGTTTTAGCAGAAATTCAAGTTAATACTTTTACTGAAACTCTTGAGAAGGCCCAAAGGATTGAGAATGCAAAGTCACAAGTAAAAGTTTTTCAAGCGCGAAAAAGGAGTGCACCTAGTAATACCTCTGAGGAACCTAGGAAAAATGTAATGCCTTCCAAAGTAAGAAGAGCGAACTTCCACCTTACCCACCATGGACATTAGGAACCCTAGAAGAAGGTTCTACAAAAGGAAATCAAATAGGACAAGAGGGAATTTCTCGAGAAGGCCAAAAAGTGGTTCCTAGCTTGACCTGTGGATATTGTGGGAAGACAAATCACATTGAGAAGGATTGCTGAAGGAAGGAGCGAAAGTGCTTGATTTGTGGGAGTGCAGACCATCAAATTAACAACTGCCTGAGGAATCAGCAACGAGGAAATAATGCTCAACAAATAGATAGAACCACCCCTAAACAAACTAAAGAAAGAGGAAACAGACCAATAGTGCCAGCGCAGGTATATGCCATAGACAAGCAACAGGCTCCAGAGTCATCTAAGGCAACGGAAGGTAAAAATTTCGAGGACGAAATTTTCTTAAGGGGGAGAAAGTGTGAGGACCCAAAAATTACTTTAAATTTTCCCTTGTTTTTGAAAAACTAATTTATATTTCCTCTAATTTTATTTTACTTACTTATTTTCTAGCCTTAATTTGATAGTGATTTTAAAGGTTACGTTAAGATTTTTATCATTCCCTTTTATATTTTGGTACATGTTAAGTTTCGTAGAGTATTATGGTAGTTCGATGGATTTGTGAGATGTGCGTATTATATTTGGTGGACGAGAATGGGCGTGGTACTAGAGGAATTATGCTATTAGAAGTGTTAGGAGTGTATTAGAGGAATACAAGATAGATAAGCTATAAGAAACACAAGAGAGACAAAGAGATAGGAATAGAACCATTTGCCGCCACTTGTCGAGGATCTAACCAAACTTTGATTAAGACTTGGACCAAGAAAGTCTTGTGTTTATCTTCCAAAATTGAACCAAAAAACCTCTCATTTGTTCCTCCTTGTGGCAGAACCTAAGAGGGAGAAAGAAGAGAGAAAACTTCCAACTTTCATCTTGATTTCCTTGCTTGATTTGTGAAGAAATCAAAGATTAAGCTTAATCCACTCCATAAAACCTTGAGTTAAACTTGGAAGGAAGCTTTTGGTAGAGTTACTTGAGGAAGAAAGCTCTTTTCGTGCAACTTACCTTGGAGTTTGAAGGTATGAAGCTAAGGAACTTGCTTCTTGTTCTATTCTTGCAATTTATTCGGCATATGACTTGAATATGGAAGTTTTGTGGCTGGTTTCATGGATTTGTGATGTTGTTGGAATTTTTCAGCTTTTATTTATATTTTCCAGTCATGAATTGGGAGTTTCTAGTTTTGATTTGGATATGAAAGTTTAGATATGAAGAACTCTAGCTTTGGTATGAAATTTTAGCTTCAAAATAGGATTTTCCAACTTTAGATGTGAAATTCCAGCCTAGGGTTTAATTATTCCAACTTGCGTATGTGGTGGTTATATGCTATATATATGTTTGATTTAGTGAGTTGGTTGCCTGGTATGTATATGGTTGATTTGAGGCTGTTTTGTGGTGAGAATGAAACCTTGAAAATGGCTGAAAATTTGGGAAAAATAAAGGGAAGTGCTGCTGAAAATGTTTCCCACAGGAGACTCTGAGCAGTTTTGGGAAATGTGTTATATCTTGGTGTAGAAAAATCCGAATTGAGTCCCGTTTGTTGCATTTGAAACTAAACTCATAAATCTTTTAACCGTGTAAAATTCATTATTTGGTTCACTTTCTATAAATACCAGTAAAATTTCAAAGTGGGCTGAAAATCCAAGACTGTTCTGTTTTTGCACTTAGTTGAGTAGTGAATTAAGGCTGAGATTTGACTAATTTATGGACTGAATTTTATGAAGGTGTCTTCTAGAGAGTTACAGGTTTTTGAGTCTATTTTCTAACGGTATAAGATTTATGATTTTTGGACTTACGAAACTCAAGTTATGACTTTTCAAATAGCGTTACAAAAACTGTAATTTTTCTTATGAAATGACAAGAGCTTGGAAGGGTCTTGGAAACAATTTCTGGTTTTTAAACCTAACTTTCTCGATTACTTGCACTCCATTCCATACTTGGATCATGGGTTTATTACGTTTATATGCTAGATATAAGTCTAAAATTAGTTGGTTTTGTAGTCTAGTGTAAGAACCCCTTTTCCCTTATGAGTTGCAGAGTTGATTTGGGCTGTCATGCCATGAAGTCTATGTATATAAGTTCTATTCACATGATCTCCTTGTGATATTCACAAGTGAGGGTTGGATATTTGAAAACCCTACTTGATTATATTTTGTCTTCAACATTTGATCGTAGATTTTGAATCCGGCCAAAGAGTTAGGCCTGAAATTGTTTTTGCTAAACACTAATCGTTGGTGAGTGTTCTTTGCATGATTGTGGTTTAAATGACTATGTGTAATATTTGTTTGAATGTTAAATGCTTTCCAATGATTGTTAAAAGTATTTTCAATGGGCACGTACATACTTTATCACACTCAACCCAAGTGAAAGTGAATTTTCAATGATTGAATGTTACTTGTGCATGGATGTAAGTCTTTGGTTGAATTTGGCCCTTGCCCTGCATTGCCAGTCGACTCGAGCCACTAACGGACTCGGTCGGGCAGTTGGTAACCCTGGGACTGTGTTAGGTATACTCGAGTATTACCATGAAATCTGGTGAAGAACTAGCCAGTGAATTCAATGCAGTGAAATCAATGAATGAATGACATGAATACTGAAGGGGTTTTCACTTGCAAATGTTTTCTACTGTCGGAGGGATAAGGACAATGGTTGGCGAATGAATGAATGAATGGCTCCAAGTAAGCACGTATCGTTTCAATGAATGAATGATTGATTCTTGACTGACTACTTATTACTGTGCCAAGTGTGCAAACTGCTAAGTGTAAATGTTCCCGTGTTTACCTGTTTGTTTGGGAACCTTACTGAGCTTTTAACTCATCCCATTAGTTTGTTTTCCTTATAAGGGTGGAGGTTGCAGCAAGTAGCCGTGAACTAGTGTATATAATCTCTTGTACTTGCACTTTTGTAGATAAGATGTATTTGGAACCTTTCGAAATGTAATCCTATGTTTTACTTTTGGATTGTAAATTAAGTTTGAATTGTTTGTTGGAAATGGAACTTTTATATTAATTTCGAGGCTTGAACGGCTATTTCATAAACGTTAGTGAGTGGATCCTGACGAGAGTTAGGCAGGCGGTCCGCCAAACCCTTGGGTATGCTCTAGGGGGAGGTGTGGTTGTCACAGGCTCCTATCTCTAATATCAAGTCATCTTCACCCATGACTCTCTCCTTGTATTATCAAATCCTCTTATTACAGTCGTTGATAGAGGAAGTGCATTCCATGGACAGATGTTCAGAGCGGATCCGTTGTTAATCTGAACTCTGGGTAGCAACCTTCCATTACAACGCACTGAAATATACAACACCTTGTTATACCCAATGCCTTATGGGGTCAAGTCATCGTCAAAAAAAATTATATGATTAGAAGTCAAAATATTCTCTATGACGTGGGCGAACTTATTAACTGGAATATTTTTCGGTATGTGAGCTCCACTTAAGACCTTGACCAATGCCTCCCTATGCAGCTCAAAAGTCAAGAGCACATCCAGAATAGAGATTTGGACAGGGATTTCACCTAATTGCTCCACAATTCGATTCTTGCTCCTTTTCAGCATTTTCACACATCCTTCTCAATCACAGTCGGTCTTGGCGATAAGATAGTTTCCTTACATTTCGATTAAACATGAATTTCAGAATCACTCATGACTTTTTTAGATCTTATCACAGCATTTATCTCCTTGTTTCCAATCAACACGGTGGGTCGCTATAGTTCCATAACACTTCTTGTAAGTTGTGAACAGGTAATTGCTCTGAAAATTCAAATATAACTGATGATCTTGATCCCTATCTTTTGATGTTTATAAAATAATTGGATATTACTAATCTCTCTTCAATAAGAAGTCTTTTCAGTTTTGAAGCAATTTGATTCAAAAAACAAGAGCAAATTGATAGAAGATAAAGGTTGTCGAAAGTTGTCGAACGCTTACAAAGTCAATACTGGACGTCCGATAAACAGGGCAGATCATATCGGACGCAGAACATTCTCACCAGACGTCTGATAGAATTGAGATAATCCTTCAAACTCTCTGTCTGCTATCGGACGCAAGCATCTAAAGTACCGGACGTCCGATAGAATCCTTCAAATTCTCTGTCTGCTATCGGACGCAAGCATCGGAAGTACTTGACGTCCGATACTCCCAACGGCTAGTTGACTCTTTAACTACTATCTATCCGTTAGAAACATTAATGAAACACTTTCTTGATCTTATATAAATAGTGCATGGTCAGAAATTTTAAATAACTTTTGCACACTAAGAATACAAAAGATTAAAAGTAGTTTTAATGAGAAAACACTCTACAAGGAAGAATTGTACTATTTGTGGTGTAAGATTCATGTGAGCTTTTTCTTGTGTGAGAAAAATACTTTAATAGTGTAGCTTTGTGAGGGTTATCTTGAGTGATTGTAAAACTTCCTAACTTGACCGAGTGTAACTTGGGGCAAGGAGGAAGTGTGCCTTTCTTTGTACACAAAGATTGGTTGTGTTTCATCAACTTGAAGAAGTTTGTTCCATAAAGTGATCTACAAGCTCAAGAGGAGTTTGGTGGTCAAATTGGTTTACAATTCCTCTCTTTATTTTATTATCTTGTGAATCTTAATTGCTTATCTCTTCTATTCCCTAGTGATATTGCTCTCTTATTAATTGATTCTTTGAGTGATCACCTAGAAAAGAGGGTAAATTTCAGATTGAACAAAAAAGTGTCACATAACTTTATTAGCTTTTAAATAACCTAATTCATCCCTCCTCTTAGGTTGTCTTCGATCCTAACAATTGGTATCAGAGTTTGGTCTCCTAAAGATTAAACTCAATCGACTTAGGAGTAAAAATGACAACTAACAATGCCATATTTTTTGAAGGACAATCTGTCACTAGACCTCCAATGTTTAATGGGTCGAATTATGTGAGTTGAAAAGAAAGAATGATTATCTTCTTACAATCGATTGATATTGAATTGTGGTTCATTGTTAATGAAGGTTCATATGATACCTCGATAATTGATGAAGATACTCATAGATCAAGACTAAAACCCAGAAATGAATTGACTGGTGATGATAGAACTCACCTCACCTTGAATGCAAAAGTTATGAATGTGTTATATAGTGTTTTAGATTCAAATGAATCTATTAGGGTCAAAGGCTGCAAGTCAGCTAAGGAAATTTGGGATAAACTGAGAGAAATTCATGAAGGTAGTGAAAATGTTAGAGAGTAAAAGAAGTCTATCTTGGTTACTAAGTATGAGTCATTTAAGATGGAAACTCATGAAAACATTAATAAAATATATTATAGATTTAATGATCTTATTAAGAATTTAGAGGTTCTAGAAAAGAAATACTTCTTAGGAGAGAAAAATAGAAAAATCTTAAATATTTTGTCCAAAGATTGGGAGAGTAAGGTGACTGCTATTGAGGAGGTTAAAGATTTGAATTCTATACTTATTGAATCTCTTATTAATTCTCTAACCTCTTATGAGTTGAAACTTAAGACTAAGGTACAAGAAGACGAAAATGCAAAGGTAAGAAGGAACATTGCTCTAAAGCATCTCAAGATGAGGATGACTTGGCTTCCTTGGATGGAGAAGATATGGATGTTATGAGAACCCGAAAATTTTCACCTTTTCCAAGTATTATTTTATTTCCTTGCCTACATTTTTGAACTGGTATAGTTTTGTGGTATAGTTTGTAGTAGTGATTGGAAGTTGAATTTGAACTGATTTCATAGCTGGAAATTCGTGGGTTGAGATTAATTGAATGAACTTGGCAGTTTTAATTTCTGTTTCAGATTTCTTGTCCGAACTTGGCTTGATTATTCGAACATGTTGAGAGCTGAATTAGCCTTATCATAAAACATGAAAGTTGTAGAGAATTGAGTGTATATTATGCATGTAAATGTTCAGCTCGATCGGAGCAGGATAGCTTGTGAAATGACTAATTTACCCTTGCTGCGCTGTTTCTGTCAGAAGTGATAATCAGCCTCTGTAATTGGTTAGTTTGACCAGGAATATTACTGAATTGGTTGTCAATGTCTTCTTAAGAATTGTAGCCTTGTATCTTAGCTTTCAAATGTTTTGGAATCACCTGAATCGGAGTTGTGTGTGCTGAGATATGATTGAATGAATCAGGACTGCTAGTTGAATATCACAGTGAGCTTCGAACTGGAAAACCTGGGACTCGTTTCGTGTTTTTGACCTGGAAGGAGTAAATATGGGCAGAAATGGTCTTCACAAAAGTTGTAGATCTATATCTTATCTTTCCAACGCATTTGGGATCGCTTGAATCGGATTTCTGAATGTTGAGTTATGCCTGTTTGAGTATGTCCTGTTCTTCAGCCTGCGATAGATCATTTGCTGGACTGTTCTTGCTAAATCTGGGGCATTTCCGAGTTGAGTTAGCTAAAAGTGTCTTCATGAAAGTTGTCAAACACAGTCTTTCTATCCACTTGTAAATTCTTAGGTCGTTTGACCAAGTTTTACACATGAAACGGTTAAAAAGTTCTTAACCGGCAAAAACTGTCCAGCATGACCATTAACTTCTTGAGGCAGTTCACTTCAACTACTGTCTCAGCCGAATTTGACCCTGAAAGCATTGGATTTAGCCTTTGATATCTTCTTGAAAGTTGTAGTTCGTTGTCTTAGCTTCGAAACGCCACATCGTACACTCCAATCTGATAATCATAAATTGAGTTATGAATTAAAACCATAGGAAGTGTCAAATCTAATCGCACACATAGTGCACCTCGCACTAGGTGTTTTCCGTTTCCATTTCGTTTCCGTTTCCGTTTTCGCTTCGAGTCGTTTCGTATCGTCTCACGCCTTTGCATGAGTCGTTTAGTCATTTTACTTATTTTATCTGCTGTTTAGTCTTTTGCCTTCAAAACTTAAGTTCCGATTTGATTATTATACTTGTGTTGTACGTGGATGATTTTGAGCCTATTGAATGGCTATTGTAATGAGATTATTTGTGTATGACTTTGGGGGCTGCTTGAGGAAAATAATGAAGCCATAAATGGCTGGAAAATAGGTAAATACAAAGGGCGTGCTGCCCAAATTTGCACTCGAGAGCTAGGTAGATGTACTCGCGAGTCGAGTAAGGGTTTGAGGATGAACTAACTTGAATCATCTGAGGTATTCGAGTCTTCTTTAATCGAGGCTTATAAGTTGGAATTCGGCCGAAATATGTACCCTTGGAAAAATGAAAGTAACGACTAATAGAAATACGTTTTTCTTTGTCACTTCGACTCAAATGGCGATTTCAAAGTTTTAAGAGCGGGCATAAGTTTTACAACTATTTTACTCATGTCTTTTGGGCTAAATGTACTCTTTTCACTTCCAAAATCATACTTATACATTGTACTATTAGTTATTCAGATTTTCCTTGATTCACTTCATCTTGGGTTGGTTGAACCGTAATATTTTCTTATGGTTATTCTTAGGGTTTCTTGGTGATTAAGGATGTTATCCGGAAGGAATTTTGGACGTTATTTTGCTTATATAGGTGAGTGTTCTATATACGTTTTTGTTTCTAATGACTATGTGAATTGTTATAACTATTTGGATTGTTACCTTAATAAGCGTTTGATGCACGTTATGTTTCCATTGACTATGTGGCTGGTTGTGATTCTTGATTAAATGTTAAATGTTCTCAATGATTGCTAAAAAGGATTTTGCTAGGCGAGTGTGTACTTTATCGCGCTCGACCTAAATGAATACGAAATTTTCAATGATTGAATGATTAAATGCTACTTGTGCATGAATGTAAGCCTTCTGGCTGAACTGGGCCCTTGCCCTTCGTTACCGGTTGACTCGAGCCAGAAGCGGACTCGGTCGGGCGACTAGTGACCCTGAGTGAATGTTTGGTATACTCGAGTATGACCACGTTGTCGGGTGGAGACTGGCCAATGAATTGGCCAGAAGGGGGAAATGAAATGAATGAACGAATGACAAGAAAATGAAGGGGTTTTCACTTACAAACATGTTTTTAATGATTGGAGGAATAAGGGAAATGATAGGCGAATGAATGAACGAACGGCTCCTTGTGAGCATGTATCCTTTTAATGAATGTGTTACTATTGCTTTATATTGTAAATTATTCCTGGATTAATTGTTATTACATGATTAATACCCCTGTTTAATTGCTTGGTTATGATATAAAACCTCGCTAGGCTTTTAGCTCATTCCACGCCGTTTGTTTTCCTTACAGGGGTTGCGAGTAAGGGCGAGAGACCTGTATAGAATAGTCTAGTCTTTTGAATTATTTTGCATTTGTTCTCGCTCTAGCGCTTGGTTAGGGTTGGAATGTATTGAGAATTTAAATCTTTTTGTTATTTGGGACTGTATAATTGTTAAGATTGAGATGAATGTAAATATACGTTTCAAGTTTGGGAATTGTTTTCCGTTTCTCCTCAAGGTTATATCTTATTTTGTTCGGTGAGAGTGATCGAGTCCCGGCAAGAGCTGGGCAGGCGGTCCGCCGAACCCTTTGGTTCGCCTTAGGGGAAGGTGGGGCTGTCACAGATGTTGATGACAATGATCTTGCACTCATCACAAAAAGTTTCAAGAGAATCCCCAACAAAAGAAGATTCAGAAAAGAAGGACCTAGCAATTCATTTCCAAATCAATTCAACAATGTAAGAAACAAAGGAAAGTAAGAGGCAAATAAAAAGTAAGGTGACAAATGCTATGAATGTGGCTAACCTGAACGTTACATGAATGAGTGTCCAATGAGAAAAAGAAATAAGGAAAAGCTAAACGAAAATCAAAATTCAACAACTTTCAATTCACATGAAATGAGTGCAACTCCGATGGTGAAATTGAAAAGGAAGAAAAATCTGCTCAATTGGCTTTTATGGGCTATTGGAGATGATGAGATAACAACTTGTAATCCTCAACTTGATAGTGATGATGAAACTGATGATGATCTTGAATCCTTCATTGAAAAATTGCATGATAACTTGGAAGAATCTTATGCTAGAAACAAGGAATTAAAAAAAAATTAGTTTTCATCTTCAGGAACATGCACATCATTTTCAGGAAAAATAAAAAACTGAAAACTGAAAATGATTACTTGAAAAAAGGGTGAGATTGATCTACAAAATGAGCTTGATAGAAAAATAAAACTTTGTGAAATATTCAAAAAGGAACAAAATGATTTGAAAAGAAAAATGGATAATTTAAATGAATTGCTCCAATATAAAAAATAAGACTGTTTTCAAAGGAATGAATAAAAAACTCATCTTGGCACTTATGAGAAGAAGTTTAAATTCTGCTGCAAATGAATTTACTATTTATAAGAGAAGACAAGTAAGATTTATTAAACCTGTTCATGTAAATTACTCTTTGAGTATGTGTAATTTTTGTTGTCAAAAAGGTTACATGAAAAGTGATTGTTATGTGAGGAAGAACATGAGAAGAGGCATGAAATGCATGTGGATAGTTAGACATGATGCTAACTCTCAAGAACCCAAAAATTAAAGGGTACCAAATATTAGTTCTTGAACTCTTGAGTAGGTGAATTTGGTGAACATCATTAAGGAATCAAAGTGGTTCGTAGACAGTCGATGCTCAAGACACATGACCGGTGATCCATCACAATTCATCAAACTCAAACCAAAATCAAGTGACAAAGTGACATTTGGAGATAATATGAAAGTTTAAAACAATTGGAGGTAGGAGATGTTGGCAAGAATGGTGAGACTTTTGTTCATAATGTTCTTTTGGTTGATAATTTGAGTTATAACTTGCTAAATGTTAGTCAATTGAGTGATAGAATTTGTTTGTTTTATACAAAAAGTATGAGTGTTTAGTTCTAATTCAAAGTTTAACATCATTTTTAAAGGAAAAAAGATTCAATGACATCTATGTTGTGATTCTTGAAAATATTAATCTCTCTAACTTTCAATGTCATAAAGTTTCAAATGAAAATTCTTGATTAAGGAATAGAAAATTTTGTCATTTCAATATGGATTTATTAAAACAAATTTTTAAAAAGAATCTTGTTAGAGTTTTGCCAAAAATTAAGTTTGAAAATGATAAAATTTGTGATGCTTGTCAAATTGGAAAACAAATCAAAATCTCTTTTAAATCCAAAAAATTGTGCTTCTACTTCAAAATCATTAGAGTTTTTACATCTTAATTTGTTCGGTCCTACACAAATTATTAGCTTTGAGTGGTAAGAGATATTGTTCTAGTCATTGTTGATGATTACTCTATATATATTTGGGTGGTTTTTCTTACTCATAAAAATGCAAAAATTTTGTTTCCCTATTTACAAAAATTCAAAATCTACTTGGTTTGAATATTGTTATCTTTTGGTTTCAAAAATTCTTGATTAATTGGATGTTCTCTTTTGGTGGTATTTTTCTGTTATTGACTGATGATGGTTGCAGCTGTTGTTATTTTTTTATGATAATTACTCTCTAATTTTATGATGACAAAAAGGGGGAGAATAATGATTATCTAATGATATTCTGATGGTCTTAATAGTTTTGGTGGTTTTGGCTGAGTAAGGGATTTAATATGTAAGGGGGAGTTATTCTGATGTAAGGGAAGTTATTTTAGATGTTTTGGATTTTGATGTTTTGGCTAAGTAAGGAATGCAATGTGTAAGGGGGAGATGCTATGAGATTGATTTTTTTTTATCATCATCCATTGTTTTGTCATCATTAAAAAGGAGGAGAATGATGATCTTGATCCCTGTCTTTTGATGTTTAAAAAATAATTGGATATTACTAATCTATTTGATAGCATCATAGTACGTGGGCACGCAAACAACGACTCGAGTGATCGAGCGGTTGAAGATCGCGTGCAAGCTCCAAGCGGATCTATTACTAGGGCTTGTGCAAAAAGATTTCGTGAGTAACTCAATGTACTTGTTCAGGCCATACACAAGTCCTTTGAGGGATTCATACACCCTAGTGAAGGTGATCGAGGTCTGGTATTGAGCATTGGAGCTATACACGAGTTTTAGGGTTTTGCCAAAGCCTAATTTTCCACTTTAATAGTTCATTTATTTCCACATTAGTTTGATTAGGTTGAATAATTGGCTAAGTGCATGTTGCACATAGAATCGCCAAGGGTAGGATTGCTATTTTGTTCATCATTATATGTTAAGGTGGGCTGCCTAGGAAGGAACCCGCATGAGGCCCTAACCGTCGAGGGTTGAGCCCGTAGCTTCCGTTTCCGTTTCCGTCACTTATTAGGGCCATATCAGCCACACCTTTAGTTCCTTTTCCTTAGTAGATTAGGGTTTTACTTGTAGCCTATATAAGACACCACATTACATCAATAAAAGGTAGACACTTTTATCATAAAAATATGTGAGATAATTTTCTCTATAGCTTTCGAGCATCCCTTGAACAACTTAGAGTTATACTCTAGTGTTCTTGTTCGGCTTTTCAATTCAAGAATCGCACTTGAATTGTGCCGCCTTCTACACTTGCCTGAGGTTCGCTAATTCATTTGATTACGGGTTGAGATAGTATAAACAGGTTCGTAGTCACGGGGATTAGAGGGGTCGTAGGGTTTCCACTGCTATCGTTTCTTGCGTCCGAAGTCAAATCCAACAAGCGATCTTGGGTCACGAATCTTTCTTCACCAACGAGATTCGTATCACTATTTTCAATAAGAAATCTTTTCAGTTTTGAAGCAATTTGATTCAAAGAACAAGAGCAAATTGATAGAAGATAAAGGCTGTCGAAAGCTGTCGGACGCTCACAAAGTCAATACCAGACATCCGATAAATAGATCAGATGATATCGGATGCAGAACATTCTCACCGGACGTTCGATAGAATTGAGATAATCTTTCAAACTCCCTGTCTGCGATCGGACGCAAGCATTGGAAGTACCGGACGTCCGATAGAATCTTTCAAACTCTCTGTCTACTATCGGACGCAAGCATTGGGAGTATTGGACGTTGGAAGTACCGGAAGTCCGATACTCCCAACGGCTAGTTGACTCTTCAGCTACTTTCTAGCCGTTGGAAGCATTAATGAAGCACTTTCTTGGTCTTATATAAATAGTGCATGGTCAGAAATTTCAAATAACTTTTACATACTGAGAATACAAAAGATTAAGAGTAGTTTTAGTGTGAAAACACTCTATAAGGAAGATTTGTACTCTTTGTGGTGTAAGATTCATGTAAGTTTTTTCTTGTGTGAGAAAAATACTTTAACAGTGTACCTTTGTGAGGGTTATCCTGAGTGATTGTAAAATTTCCTGGCTTGACCGAGTGTAGTTTGGGGCAAGGAGGAAGCGAGCCTTCCTTTGTACACAAAGATTGGTTGTATTTCATCAATTTGAAGAAGTTTGTTCCATAAAGTGATCTACAAGCTCAAGAGGAGTTTGGTGGTCAAATTGGTTTACAATTCCTCTCTTTATTTTATTATCTTGTGAATCTTAATTGCTTATCTCTTCTATTCCCTAGTGATATTGCTCTCTTATTAATTGATTCTTTGAGTGATCACCTAGAAAAGAGGGTAAATTTCAGATTGAACAAAAAAGTGTCACATAACTTTATTAGCTTTTAAATAACCTAATTCATCCCTCCTCTTAGGTTGTCTTCGATCCTAACAATTGGTATCAGAATTTGGTCTCCTAGAGATTAAACTCAATCGGTTTAGGAGTAAAAATGACAACCAACAATATTATATTTTTTGAAGGACAATCTGTCACTAGACCTCCAATGTTTAATGGGTCGAATTATGTGAGTTGGAAAGAAAGAATGATTATTTTCTTACAATCGATTGATATTGAATTGTGGTTTATTATTAATGAAGGTCCATATGATGTCTCGATAATTGATGAAGATACTCATAGACCAAGACCAAAAATCAGAAATGAATTGGCTGGTGATGATAGAGCTCACCTCACCTTGAATGTAAAAGTTATGAATGTGTTATATAGTGCTTTAGACTCAAATGAATCTATTAGGGTCAAAGGCTGCAAGTCAGCTAAGGAAATTTGGGATAAACTGAGAAAAATTCATGAAGGTAGTGAAAATGTTAGATAGCAAAAGAAGTCTATCTTGGTTACTAAATATGAGTCATTTAAGATGGAATCTCATGAAAACATTAATAAAATGTATTTTAAATTCAATGATCTTATTAAGGATTTAGAGGTTCTAGAAAAGAAATACTCCTTAGGAGAGAAAAACAGAAAAATCTTGAATACTTTGTCCAAAGATTGGGAGAGTAAGTTGACTGCTATTGAGAAGGTTAAAGATTTGAATTCAATGCCTATTAAATCTCTTATTAATTCTCTAATCTCTTATGAGTTGAAACTTAAAACTAAGGTATAAGAAGAAGAAAATACAAAGGTAAGAAGGAGTATTGTTCTAAAAGCATTTCAAGATGAGGATGACTTGGCTTCCTTAGATGGAGAAGATATGGATGTTGACGGCAATGATCTTGCACTCATAACAAAAAGTTTCAAGAGAATCCTCAATAAAAGGAATTCAGAAAAGGAGGACCTAACAATTCTTTTCCAAATTAATTCAATAATGCAAGAAACAAAGGAAAGTAAGAGGCAAATAAAAAGCAGAGCGACAAATGCTATGAATGTGGCCAATCTGGACATTACATGAATGAGTGTCCAATGAAAAAGAAGAAAGAAGGAAAAGCTAAACAAAAATTAAAATTCAACAACTTTCAATTCATATGGAATGAGTGCAACTCCGATGGTGAAATTGAAAAGGAAGAAGAATCTACTCAATTGGCTTTTATGGCTATTGGAGATGATGAGGTAACAACTTGTAACGCTCAACTTGATAGTGATGATGAAATTGATGATGATCTTGAATCTTTCATTGAAAAATTGCATGATAGCTTGAAAGAATCTTATACTAGAAACAAGAAATTAAAACAAAAAATTAGCTTTCTTCTTCAGGACAATGCACATTTTTTCAGGAAAATAAAAAATTGAAAATTGAAAATGATTATTTAAAAAAGGGTGAAATTGATCTACAAAATGAGTTTGATAGAAAAACAAAACTTTGTGAAATGTTCAAAATGGAACAAATTGATTTGAAAAGAAGAATGGATACTTTAAATGAGTTGTTCCAACATAAAAAATAAGAAGATTTTCAAGGGAATGAATCAAAAACTCATCTTGGCACTCATGAGAAGAAATTAAATTCTGCTGCAAATGAATTTACTATTTATAAGAGAAGACAAGTAAGATTTATGAAACCTGTTCATGTAAATAACTCTTTGAGTATGTGTAATTTTGTTGTCAAAAAGGTCACATGAAAAGTGATTGTTATGTGAGAAAGAACATGAGAAGAGATATAAAATGTATGTGGATAGTTAGACATGATGCTAACTCTCAAGAACCCAAAAATTAAAGGGTACCAAATATTAGTTCTTGAACTCTTGAGTAGGTGAACATGGTGAACATCATTAAAGAATCAAAGTGGTTCGTAGACAGTGAATGCTCAAGACACATGACCGGTGATCCATCACAATTCATCAAATTCAAGCCAAAATCAAGTGCCAAAGTGACATTTGGAGATGATATGAAAGTTAAAACAATTGGAGTAGGAGATGTTGGCAAGAATGATGAGACTTTTGTTCATAATCTTCTTTTGATTGATAATTTGAGTTATAACTTGCTAAGTGTTAGTCAATTATGTGATAGAAATTTGTTTGTTTTATACAAAAAACATGAGTGTTTAGTTCTTGATTCAAAGTTTAACATCATTTTTAAAAGAAAAAAGATTCAATGACATCTAGGTTGTAATTCTTGAAAATATTAATCCCTCTAACTTTCAATGTCTTAAAGTTTCAAATGAAAATTCTTGATTGAGGAATAGAAAGTTTTGTCGTTTCAATATGGATTTGTTAAAAGAAATTTTTAAAAAGGATCTTGTTAAAGGTTTGCCAAAAATTAAGTTTGAAAACGATAAAATTTGTGATGCTTGTCAATTTGGAAAACAAATCAAAGTCTCTTTTAAATCCAAAAAATTGTGCTTCTATTTCAAAACCATTAGAGCTTTTACATTTTAATTTGTTCGGTCCTACACAAATTGCTAGTTTGGGTGGTAAAGATATTGATACGCTCCTCGGTCAACTCGTTCCGAGACACGTAACACGATTGTCCAAGGATTTAGACGGATGATCAATCGTTTGGATTGCGGAACCTAGAATCAAGATGGATGACTCAACTTGATAGAAGGTGGTAAAACAGCGACTCTAATTGAGGTGGTTACTCAAGTAGATAGGCTGGATGAACAACCAAGGACATCACGCGAGATTGCTCAAAAACCCTTGCCTTGCAAGTAAGAAGGTTGCTCTTGGTTTTGGGAGTCAACAAAAGTAATCTTTATTCTCAAAGTTTGTAACCCTTTGTTCGTACAAGAGGGGCCCTTTTATAGGCCAGAAACTAATGTCAAATCCGATTGGAACAAGGATTGTTTGACTACTAATTCTACCTAAACTAGGAAAGAGGATTTGGTTCACTCTTGAACATGAGTGGGTCGATTATTGGACTCCAAAAACTAATTAAAATGCGACTAACAAGCCAACTAAAACTAATGACTCGATAACAACCAAACCACTAACAACTTAACGACTAATGGTGCTAACGTTCGGCCAACTCCATTAAGCATATGCATGGCCAGCATTTGGTTGCCTCATTGGCTTGAATCAATGTGTAGACAACTTGATTAGCCACGTCCAAACCTTCAATGTTCCTATGGACCCCTTGTTGATCTTGAACACTTCGAACAAGAGATTGAAGAGACTTTTTGAAGCGCTTTGCCCGTGCACGTGTAACCGGCCCAAGTGAAACTCTCACTTGATCACCACCATTCGACCTTGAGTCAAGGTTGCCATCCGTGCACACATCAGTCCCCTCCACTTGAGAAGGATTTGTCCTCAAATCTGGATCATCCTCGTCAAGGAACGGGTTCAAATCTGCGACATTGAAAGTCGCACTAACGTTGTACTCCCCGGGTAGCTCCAACTTATAGGCATTGTCGTTGACGCGTTGAAACACTCGGAAAGGTCCATCGCATCTAGGAGACAATTTGCTTTGGCGTTGCTTAGGGAACCTTTCTTTCCTTAAATGCAGCCAAACCCAATCTCCAGATTCAAAAACCATCTTGCGACGATGCTTGTTAGCTTGCTGGAGGTATTGCTGAGTACGCTTTTCAATGTTTGTTCGAACTGCTTCATGTAACCTACGTACAAAGTCAGCTTCTTTTCCCATCTAAGCTTGTTTGCTTAGAGGATGGTAAGGGTGCCAAGTCGAGGGGAGTTAAGGATTAAATCCATAAACAACCTCAAAAGATGAGTAGTGTGTTGCACTGTGAACAATTCTATTATAAGCAAACTCAACATGCGGCAAACACTCTTCCTAAAACTTAAGGTTTTTCTTAATTAATGCCCTTAACAACGTCCCCAAGAGTGCGATTGACAACCTCAGTTTGTCCATCACTTTGGGGGTGACTAGCGGTCGAAAATAATAATTTAGTGCCAAGTTTAGACCATAACGTCTTCCAAAGTAACTCAAGAACTTAACATCTCTATCACTAACAATTGTTTGAGACATACCATGTAAACACACAATTTTCTTGAAAAACAAGTTAGCAATATGAGATGCATCATCAGTTTTATGGCAAGGGATAAAATGAGCCATCTTTGAAAATCTATCAACTACCACATAGATGGAATCATTACCCCTTTGAGACCTAGGTAGTCCTAAAACAAAGTCCATAGACAAGTCCACCCAAGGATATTTTGGAATTGGCAATGGGGTATACAAGTCATATGGATTCGTTTTAGATTTAGCTTTATGGCAAGTGGCACATCTACCAACCATGCGTTCAACATCCCTTCGTATGTGTGGCCAATAAAAGTCCTCTTGCAACATTGCTAAAGTTTTAACAATCCCAAAATGTCCCATGAGACCACCACTATGTGCCTCTCGAACCAACAAGTCACGAATGGAAGAATTAGGCACACACAACTTATCAACATAAAACAAGAATCCTTCATGCAAAAAGTATTTCCCGTGGGGGCTCTTAGAACACGATGCAAACACTTCACTAAAATCATGGTCATGTGCATAGAGTTCCTTTAGCATCTCAAAGCCAAGTAATTTCGCATCAAGAAAAACTAGCAAAGAATGTCTACGAGATAATGCATCAGTTACAACACATTCGTTTTACCAATTTTATACTTAATGACATAGGAGAAGGTGTCAATGAAACTTACCCACTTGGCATGCCTTTTGCTCAATTTCGGCTGCCCCTTGAGAAATTTCAATGATTCGTGGTCAGTATGTATCACGAACTCCCTTGGACGGAGGTAATGTTGCCATGTTTCCAAGGTTCTCATAAGTGCATATAACTCCTTGTCATATGTGGGGTAATTCAATGCCGCACCTCCCAGTTTCTCGCTAAAGAATGCACAAGGCCTCTTGTCTTGCATTAGCACAGTTCCAATCCCTACACCAGAAGCATCACATTCAATTTCAAAGTCTTATTAAAGTTAGGTAATGATAAAACAGGTGCGTGTGTGAGTTTGTCCTTTAGAGTAAGGAAAGAATTTTCTTGTGCTTCTCCCCAATGAAATTTGTCATTTTTTCTTTGTCACTGCGGTCAATGGCGTAGCAATGGTACTGAAGTCCTTGACAAAACGCCGGTACAAACCAGCCAAACCGTGGAAGTTTCGCACATCCGCAACTGACTTTGGCGTTGGCCATTGTTTGATGGTTTCGATCTTGGATTCGTCTATTTTGATACCCTGTGAACTAACAACATAGCCTAGAAGCACAATTTCATTAGTACAAAAAGTGCACTTCTTAAGGTTAGCATAGAGGCTCGCCTTGCGAAGTGTGTCTAATACTAATTTCAAATGCTTCATGTGTTCATGCATGTTTCGACTATAGATCAAAATATCATCAAAGTAAACAATTACAAATTTTCCTATAAACTGCCTTAAAACATGGTTCATTAATCTCATGAAAGTGCTGGGTGCATTAGTCAACCCAAAAGTCATGACTAACCACTCATAAAGGCCATGTTTTGTTTTGAAAGCCGTTTTCCTCTCATCTCCCTCTTTCATCCTAATTTGATGATAGCCATTTCGTAAATCATTTTTTATGAAGATAACAGCTGTGACGCCCCCACTTCTCCCTAACGCGAACCAAAGGGTATCGGCGGGACGCCTGTCCAACTCTCGCCAGGACTCACTACGAGACGAATTCAACTTATGGATAATCTGAGAGGACTCGTGTTTTTATTTCTTAATTTAGCTATTTTATAATTAATTGCCCTAATTATATTTAATAACCCTAGTAGTGCATGAATTTTTCTTAAGTTTCGATTTTTCGCGGTGCGCGTCGTAAGTTCGCGCATTTCGCGTAAGTACGCCTGTTTCGCATCGGAGCGGCTAAGTGGAGATTTAAGAAACTTATACTAGACTACTAAGAGTGAATAATTATAGTGTTAAAGGAAGTACACTGGAGGTTTAGTGCACAAGTATAACAAACAAGAGAGAAAACGATGATACAAAACCAGCGCGTGACAACTATTAAGAGTTGACTTTTTGCCCAACACTTATGGCTACTATTCCATTCATTCTCCCCAAGTTTAGAACACAAACCTCTCTCATCTCTCTCCATTTTTTGGCCAGCAGCTCCAAGGAAGAAGAAGGAAAGAAAACTCCATCCAATCTTGCACCATTTCAGCTCTAAATCTTCACACAACTCACATACCACTTGGAGAGCAACTTTAGCTTGGAGAAAGGCTTCATCTTGCGGGTTTTCTTGGGAGTTTTTGGTGCAAAATTTCTGGTTTCTTCAAGAGCTAAGAGGTAGCCTTCATCCACCTTGAATCTTTCCATTTTCTTCAAAATTGGAGCTTTAATGGCAAGGGTTTGAAACCCAAGCATGAAACTAGGTAGAGGACTTGAGGAATCCATTTTATTTGCTTTAATCTTAGGTAGAGGTCTTGAGGTGGCATCTAGGAAGCTGGCTTGAGGTGTAAATGCTTGAATATGATTGTTATGTTTGTAGATGAGTTGATTATGGATAGAAAATGAAGAGAAAATCGAAGGAAAGTTGGTGCATGGACTTGGCCGAATCTGTCTTGTTATTGCCTTGCCTAAATTTCAAATTTTTGATGCTCAAATGACTGTGAAACTGATGTGTATATGTTATATATTATGTGTAGAAAAGTTTCTACAAAAATCATTTGAATTGGTTGAGCAAAACTTGAATTTTCGAAATGTGAAGAAACCTGGAAATGAGTTCAGACTGTCCGAACAGTGGCCCCTTTTGATTGAACATATCTCTTTGTAAAAAATTTGAAATCGAGTGGCCGTTTGTGGCATTTGAAACTAGACATTTGTAGCTTTCCAACGGTATAAAATTCACCATCTAGTTCGAACTGAGTGAACTGTAGTGATTCATCAAGTTTGCTGTTCTGTCTGCCTGTTCCATTCGAATGGCAATGAGAAGCTGCAACTTCTGGCTTGAATTTGAATGACTTGTTCTGATGAAATGTAGAGTTTTGAACCTAGTTTTCAACACCACTGACCATTCTCAATTCCAAGTTGTATTGAGTGAAATATGGTTCAATTTCCAAACTGCGGCAAAGCTGGAAAACCCTTCTTTTTGCTGGCCGACTGGTTTAGTTGTTTGTGAGATGTTTTATTTCGAAATTTTGGTGACAACCAACTATCAATTGCTTATGAAATATTTCTTGGACCTTGGTTTCACAAATGAATCAAAATGAGACTGATTTCATGGGTGCAAAGTGTTTGAAAAAGGAAAAGAAAGCAAGAAGACAGATTTGCTTTAAAAATTTCCTAAATTTTGGTAGTTTTGTTAACTACCTTCCTACATGAGTTTTTGTGTGAAAATTAATAGTGAAATATTCTTCATATGCAAGATTGATTGTACCAAATTTGGTGTTATTCTAAGATCATTTCGATACCCAAATGAAGTCCCAAAGTTGCCTTTCAAATCTGGAAAATTTGCCGACCAGCCTACAATTTTAACCAACTTTGAGCTACTATATCTTGACGCTCAGAACTCCGAATCTAGTTCTGTTTGTTTTGTTGGAAACCTTGATTGGCATTCTTATTGTTTTAACAAATTTCAAAGGCTAGTTCACTTTCTGTGAATTTTTCCGAATTTCCAAAGTTTGCCGAAAAATATGACTGAAACTGCTTTGCTTGCTCAGATCAGCCACTTTGAGCTGAAGGATGATTGTCTTCCATTTAGAATCTTGAAAAAGTGTCTTCTAGGAACTTTTAGTACTTTAAAACTAGTTTCCAACGGTGCAGAGTTTTCCATTTTTGGACCTACTGAGTGCAAGATCTAATTTTTCTAAGTATGACGCGCAAAACCAAGTTGGTGGGATTTTATCCCACCAATCCGTTAGATTTTTCTAGTTGTCTAAGGTTGGGTTGTATCCCATCGACCAATCCAGTTTCAAAACGATTTTGTAAATTTTCTAGTTGTTTGAAATTGGGTTGGATGCTGCTGATCAATTTAAATACTTACTAATTTCAATCTTGGTTAAATACTCATTTTGTTTGTTTTGATTCTGTTATAAGTGAAGCAGACAGTTAAATAGTTTGGTGTCTACGTCTTTGTCTTGAATTTCGATAAAGAGGGGCAAACTGTAGACAAATTCTTTTTAATTTTTATTGTGTCTTCATTTATATCATTGTCTAAAATAATCATTTTATTTTATTTTTGTAGGTAAAAAGAAAAGAAAAAGAAAATGGAATCTTCAAAATTAGAAACAAATATAATAGTAGAAATTTCCTTTTGTCTTTAACCCAACAAAATTTCTCCAAAACCCAAAAAAAATTCACCCTAAAACCCAAGTCAAAAAATTCCCAAAAGCCCAAGGCAAAACCCACCAAAAAGCCTAGAAAAAAAGAAAACAAAAGAGGCCCATCAACCCATTTCTTTATTTTTCAAAAAAAAAGGGGGTGGGGCAACTCAGGCATGCATGTGCGCACATCGCACGCGCCCCTCTTTTCTTCTCTCAATATTCCAGTAGACAAGTGAATATATGCAAGCTGGAAAATTGCATGCATTTTTTTCTTTTTTTTCTTTTTTTCTCCCCAAGGATATTAGTACAAATCCAACACACTACTTCCAAAATTTTATCCACAAGATCTATCTAAAAACAACACCTATCAGGTTCTAGAGGATTCTTTTCATTTTTTCTCTTTTTCTTTTTTCAAGATTTTAGGGTTTCTTAACCCCATTTAAATAGAAAAAGAATGCAGCTTTTAGAGGGGGGGAGGAGGAAGTTGGCAAAAACAAGAGAGAAGAGCGACAACAACAACAAAAAGAAAAAAAGGGGAAACGGGGGGGGGGGGGGAAGTTTTCTGCAAAATTTTTTCTGGAAAAAGAGTGATGAACCATACTGGTTCGGAGGGAATTTTCTCTTCCGATATAGGTCACTTTTAGGTGATTCTTCTTCCTGAGTTTTGGTGAGATATAGGGTAATAACTTTCATGTTAAAGAGTTCCACTCATAACCATCATAGATCTCTCAAATCGAAGCCCAAAACTTGCCTCTTCAAAAATCTTCTACAGAAATGGGACAGGACTGAGCGAGCAGCCCTGTTTATGCCCACTTTTCTCCTTCATTTTCTTCTTCATTTATGCCCACTTTTCTCCTTATTTCTCCTTCATTTTGCCTCTTCAAAAATAGATTCATTAGAAGAACTTTTGTGTTGAAAGTCTCGTGGGAAAGTAGCTATAAGGCCATCAAATTCGATGTCAAACTTGAGAGAAAATCAACCCTGATTCCTGATAATCTGCACTTCAAAGAGGAAAAGTTTCAACAAATCCGTTCTCATTGCGCTTTTCTGGTTCCAATTCGATCCGAAATCATCCTCAGGTATTTCCATGACCTTCCTTTGTTCAATTCGATGTTCATGTAAGAGATTAAAGCATGTTCATGGAAGTTTAAGGTTTATGAACTTTGAATCTCATGTTTGCATGATTTGTAATGTTTGGGGACCTTGTTTGATGATTTGCATGAGTTCATAAGGTTGCAAGAATCATGCTTATACTAGAATTTGACTCTAAGTGCTCTTGGAAGTTGTTCTTCTGGAAAACCGGTTTCTTGTTTTTTTTTCCTTTGCAATTTTTGTTTGTCTTTTCTTGTTTGATCTACCAGACATGTGTGTTTTGTGTTGGATCTTGTTTGTGGGCTGTGGTTTATTGTTTGCTTGGGTTAAAAAATTGGGCCAAGAGTTATTTTTGTGTTGGGTTTCGACTGGATTTGCACATGGGCTTTGATGCTTAACCCAATATTTTTTTTAGGTTTGGTTTAACGAAACAAACAGGCTAATCTGCTCTTAATGGGCCAAAGTAGATTTGGCCTAGAAAAAGAAATAAATATGGCCCAAGGTTGTTTTCTAGTTAAATCAGAAACGAATTTTACAACTAAGTCTCGATCTTTTAAATAATTTCACTATGGCCCTAAAATTTTGGATATTTTTTACTTAGGTCCTTAATTTAATTTTATTTTGATCCCTAAACTTTGTCTTTTGTTTAATTTTGAACCCTAATTTTTTTAAAATTATAATTTAACCCCAAAAACTTTTCAATTTTTAGTAATTAGGTCCTTAATCTTCATCATTTCTTAATCATAATTGCTTATCTTCTTTAAATTGTCAATCATGCTTCATTTAAATGCATTTAATTAGTAAATTTTAGGAATTTTATGTTTATTCATATATCTTTATAATAATAAAGTGAATTTGCTACATGTTTACATTTTCTTTTAAATTGTTAATTAAATTGGTGTCTTGACCATTTTGTTAGTTTTGGAGTATAAATAGGACAAATTCTACCTCATTTAACCACTATTTCAAGAGAGGTATTTTCTATTATTATTTAAATTTCTTTTTTTGTATCTTTTTTTTTTTTTAGTGTAAGTGGGAGGACTCGAACTCGAGACCTCTTGCTTACACTCCCTCCCCCGTACCACCCAACCCAACCCTCAAAGTGAAGCAGATGTAGACACCAAAATTTCACCATTTTATTTTTATTCATTTTATTCACAAATTTTGTTTAGTTTAATTTATTTTGTTTTTTCTTGAGGAAAATCATTTTAAAAAATCGGAAAAGAAAAATAGAAAGAAAGAAAGAAAAATCAAATCAGAAAAAAAAAATGTTCCACGCGCACGTGCCAAGCACACGCGCCATTTTCTTCTTCATTCGTGCGGAAGCCAGGAGCAAGCTCAAAAATTTGCAGCGGTCATTTGCCCATTTTTATTGCTTTTGCATTTTTTCTTTTATCCCTCCAAATCCAGTACTACCTGCTGGATGATTTTCTCATTTTTCCACGTTGCTGTCCTTCATTTCTTCCTACCATTGGATCATTTCACCTTCACCCCACCTGACCTTGATCCAACGATACCGAGAGATGTAGGTTAAAAGCCATCTAATGGCTTGAAATAAAGACCGAAAGGCAGCTCCAAATCTCCACCATCAGCTCTAGGTCTTGGGATTGGATGCCTATAAAAGGCTTAAGAAGTGAAAGGGAATGATAGAGGATCTAAGAGAGTGAGTGACGGCAAGGAGACTGGGAGAGATTTTTAGGGTGGCGGCTAAAAGTGAGAAGGAAAAAAGAATAGAGAGTGAGAGGGAGAGAGCTGAGCAAGAAGTTACGGGCAAAAGGAAAAGAGAAAAAGAGCTAGGGCGGCGGACGAGTGGAAAAAGAAGAGGTCTTCGGCAGGGGGGAATTGAAAAACAGAAGAAAAAGGAAAGAAAAGGAGCTGAGAACAAGAGAAAGGGAAGAACTTTGGGAGGAAATAGCTCCAGGCAGATTGAATCGAGGCTCAAAGTGACGAACGTGTCGCTACAAAGAAGTTGCTGCAACAAAGAAAAGAGGGTTTTATGATTTCTCTCCGTAGATCTGCACAGCTTCTATCCATTTTCCAAGGGTACTTGTCTCTGTAAGTGCATCGTCTAAGCTATATTCTAAATCCTTTAAAGCTTACCAGACATGAATCTTGGACTGCTTGCTGCTGTTTTAAGCTTTCATTGGTGCTATAACTTTGCCATGCTTGCGTGTTTGATGACCTCTGATTCGGTAGAAGGTCATGGGTTGAATTTTTGAAAGTATCTGATGAATCTGTGGGTCGTAGATTAGTTCCTGGGTTGTAGATTCGTTCCTGAGTTGTAGATTAGTAACAAGATGTTTGCTGTGAAAATGAATGATGCTTACATGGGCCTGTTGTGAACGATGTAATGGTTCATCTCTGGTTCATGATATGGCGGTGGTTCATCTCTGTTGTGGGCTACGTGAAATGTTTGGAAAATGCCTTTCTTTTTTTTTGCTTTTCTTTTTGCCCCTCTTCGCTATAGTTCTCCTTTGCTTGCATGGTCAGTCTTGTGTCGATGATGGTTGTATGGAATGCTTGGGCTTTGTTTAGAACTTTTTGCAAGTTTCCTGGGTCGCTGAGAACCCAAAGCCGTAGAACTGCAGAAGCTTTCTTTGTTTTTGTTTTGCTGTGAATGTGGATGTCATTTAGTTGCATGATAGGTCCAGTAGTCTTGTTTTATTTTTCCTCTCTCTTGTCCCAAGTTCTTGCACTTTGCATTCAGTTATTGAATCAATTAGGATCTTTTGAGTCACTTCGCATGAACACCTCTTGGCTGAATAAGAAAGAAATGACACTGCATAAATTGTTGCTCAACAGTCACAGTTCGTAGTTCATGAAGTTCGTAGCTTCTAAAGCTGTCACACAGCAACTCACAAGCTCCACACTTAATTTGCAAGTTTTTTTTTCTCATTCTGAATCTCTCTCTTGCATAGTATCTTGATGATGTATTTATGAAGTCTAACGAAAGCTTGGAGGTTGGATCTTTCTTCTTGTAAACATTTTTGTTTGGCCGCATGAAGCTACTGAAGTTATTAAGCTTCGGAAATTGCAGAAACAATGGCAGTAGAAAACTGCAGAAGAATAGCTTCAGTGGCCGCAAGCCTGATGCTTGCATGGGATTTTCCAAAATTGCACTTTTACCCCCCTAAGTTTCCCATAATGCTACTATGACCCAATTGATTGAACAATTTAATCAATTTTGTCCCTTTCACATGCCATCTTTCTTTAATATGTCTTAACATGATTTTTGGATAGATTTTAATGAGTTCTAGCATGAATTTGAAGGTTTTAAGAACCTTTTCTAGATTTTACTTTTGATTTGGATTCTTAGTGAATTTTTGGGTAATTTTTGTTGTTTAATCATAGAAAATAGGTTTTCATTCATTTCTTGTGAATGCTAGCATTTGATTGGTAGGTTTCACTTTGAGTCCTTGATTTTAATTGATTTCCTTTTAGATCCTTCCTATTTGCAATAATAATGATTAGATCCCTTAATTTCTTTAATTCTTTCAAATTGGGTCCTTATTTGTGTTCATTATTTGAATACCTTGATTGATTTAATTTCGTGTTTATTTCCATTTCACGTGATTATTTTGTTAATTAAAGTGGTGCCTTGACCTTTTTTTATTATTTTGGAGGGTAAATAAATAAGTTCGTGTCATTAGGGCCCCAACTCAAGGGAGGTACACTCTATCCCTTATTTTATGCCTTATTTGATCCTATGTGCCCCTATGTGACTTTATGTGTTTAATTGCATGTCTTTTGAATGTTTTTCTTTCATTTATTCGTTTTAGTTATTTAATTTAGTATATTTATTTTATTTTAATTTTTTGTTATTTGCAAGGCATTTAAACGCCAAAATTGTAATAGTTAGGTATTTATTTATTTCATTTTTCCCCTTGGATTGTAGTAGGGTCCCCCTGATGTAATAGTTAGGGCTTTATTTGCTTTCTTTTGCTTTGTGTGATTTGCATGCTTACGTGCTATGTGTTACCGTTTTCTTAGAGTCTTGCATCTAGATATCATGTTTATGTGTTATGTGCTTTATGTGATTTATGTGTTTATCTGCTTTATTATGTTTTATGTGATTTATTTGATTACAATAAATGTGAGATGTCACCACACTAGTCCAACGCTAGTTGTGGCCCCTTTCTCGATTCCACACTAGTCCAACGCTAGTTGTGGCCCTTGGTTCCGATTTCCCACTAGTCCAACGCTAGTAAGGACTCATAGATGTGGGCTAGTCCAATGCTAGACCCTTAGGAGCCCTTCGAGCGTTAGGTCATAATTGCGTGATGAAATCACTTCATATCATGCATGTTTTTTACTTTTAGGGTTTTTACCATTTTGTATGACACTTTCTCTATATATGTACATCTATTATCCCATGTTCCCCCGTTTATATCCCTTATCCCATACTTTTCCTTATAAGTATATTTCTTACTCCTTTGTATGAAAACACGACATTAGACTTGCATTTCATTTAGGGAAATAGAAATTAGGTTAGATCATTTGTTTGATTTGATAGGAAATACCCCTTGGATATGGGATATGGACGAATTTGGCTTTCTAACTTTAGCACGCTCATATTCCCTCTATTGAAGGGAAAATTGAGTCACGAACTTTAGTCCCCCGTACCCGATATGATGCATCCCCTTAGATCATGTATTCATATATAATTATTTTATTTTATTTTTCTTTTCTTTTCACTTCTCTTTGAGTCTCATATTTTTACACAATTCGTGACTTCTTCGAAAGTTTACTTTTGGGCGTCGCAATTAATGCGATTTGCATCAAATAGCTTCGAAGAAATATCTTGTCCCCTCGATATCCCCCTTAGGTCTAGGGTTTGCATTCATATAGTGACTTTCAAATGTGATAAATTTTTAGGTTAAAATAAAAAAATTTTTGACTAAATCACGCAACTAGCCTTGGCTAGGTTGAAAGGGTGCCTTGGATTTTTATCCTTGCCTTCCCTTTCTTCAAATGTGACTCCCGAACCTTTTTCTTTGATTTTCGTAGACTTGGAGTTCTTTAAAAAGGGTTTTTTCTACTTTTTCTTTAAAAATTCATTTTTTTAGGTGACTTGGTACACCTTAACTCGATACCAAGTAGCAACTCTTGCTTTTATTTAAAACCCTTTTTGAACTTTATTTTGGATCAAAACCGTCGCATTTTCAAAGTCCCATTAAGACCCATTTCATTTTCTTATTCATTTTCTAAAAATCAAAAACACCATTTTGCCAAATCAAAATCAACCAAAAATTCATTTTCTTAAAACTCCTTTATTTTTCATTTTTCAAAAATGGGGCGCGACAGCAGACAAGCACTTATAAAGGGGAGGCGGCTGTGGTCTTCTCCAAGGCAGAGGCTGACAAACTTGCGGCGCCTTTCCGCTGGGCGTTGGTCGGCAAGTTCTCCCATGGGTGACCCAGTCTAGAAGAGATTAGGAAATTCTTCTCATCGTTGAACTTACGGAATCAAGTTATGGTTGGCCTCCTAGACTACCGCCATGTTCTCCTTAAGTGCGCAGACGAAGCAGATTTCACCCGTATCTGGACGCGAGGACTTTGGCAACTGGGGAAGTACCCCATGCGAGTCTTTCGTTGGACAAGGGACTTTCACGTGCAGAAGGAGTCGTCTCTAGTTCCCGTTTGGACATCCTTACCAGCTCTCCCCATCCATTACCACGATAAGCACTCCCTGTTCTCCTTCCTGTCACAAGTGGGGAAACCTCTCTTTCTGGACTCAACAACAGCAGCAGGTACACGTCCGAGTGTGGCTAGGGTTTGCGTGGGGGTAGATTTGCTCAAACCCATCTGTCCAAGGGTGTGGGTGGCTGTGGAAGGCGAGGTGGGCTTTTGGCAAAAAATAGTTATTGAAAACCTACCCAACTACTGCAATGTTTGTTGGAGGTTGGGGCATTCGGCAGGGGAGTGTAAGAAAACTAGCTCTAATGAGGTTGGGGTTCGGAACACGAGCAAGCAGGGTCGAAGAGAGGAGCAGCGAGTACAGCCTTTCGTTGGATCTGTTGCGGGCGAAGAAGGGAACCGGGTTCCAGATGGTGCTTCGAACCTCCCTGGAGCTACGGGACATACCATTCCAGAGACGACATCAGCACATCTAGCAGACAACCCTGAAGGTGATGGAGGAGAGCGTCCAGCATAGGTGGTTGCAGCTGGGGCGGAAGTAGGGCAGTGCATGGAGGAAGCGCTGGTGGAGAAGGAGACGAACAGCACAGCTGTGGCCAAACCTGCTCGGTCTGGGAACATGGCATTGCTGGGGATGAATGGGCATGCAGAGGCCCAAACTATGTGCAAACTTTCGTGTGTAAGGGAGGGTAACATGGCTGAGCATGGGGGGTGGAGAAGACGGTGCGGAGGAGGAGAGATGTGAGAATGAAGTGGCGTGTCCAGTTGCTGCAGGAAATCTATCTCCGAGACCCAAGACAGGTCATGGGGAGTGGAGAGCAGCCCCCTTGATGCACCTTAACGTGGATCAGTCCTTGGCATTAGAGCAAGGCTTCAAACAAGTGAAGCCGAAGGGTGTACGAGCGATTCTTCCTTCGGATAGGCAGTTGAGGTTGGCGTCAACATCATCCAAAAACTCGTTCCAACTTCTTCCCCATGATTAATACAATCTTTTGGAACATTAGAGGAGTCTCTAAACCTCCTAATTCGAGAAGACTTAAAAAATTAATTCGTTTACATAATGTTCAGTTGGTGGCTATTTGTGAACCAAAACTAGATGTTGTGAACATAGAATCCATCCGTTTAAGATTATCTTTTGATGCTGTAGTGGTAAACTTGTCGAAAGACATTTGGGTGTTTTATAGATTACCGTTTGTTTGTTCTATTGCTGGGAACTCTTCCCAACATATCTCACTCTTGTTGCACCATCCGTGGTTACCAAATGCCTTGCGCTTCTCTTTTGTGCACGCCAAATGCACATTGGAAGAGCGACGAGAGCTGTGGCAAGCCTTATTGCTTGAGAAGCCCTGTTCCCAGTCATGGTGTATCTGCGGGGATTTCAATGTGGTTATATCTCCCCAGGAAAAAAAGGGTGGCAGTCCTTTTGGCAACTCGGAGGGATTGGAGCTTATGTCCTTCATAAAGGATGCTGAGGTATTTGACGTGGGATTTTCTGGCTCTAGCTTCACTTGGTGCAATAATCGCCACGGCAGGGCTAGGATCTGGAAAAGGTTGGACAGACTACTAGTTAATGCAGAGTGCTTGGATTTACCATCAACCATTTTGGTATCTCACTTAGCAAAGCATCCCTCCGATCATGCACCGCTCAAAATCTCCTTTGCCTCATGTATAGATAACAAGCCGTATGCCTTCCGTTTTCTTAATATTTGGACATCCAAGGCCTCCCTACTGGATGTCATTCACACAGCTTGGCAGCGGGAGCAACAGGGTTCCCCCATGAAGGTTTTGTGCTCCAAACTGATACATGCTCGACGAGCCATCCAGGAGTGGAATAAGCATACGTTTGGGAACATATTTGATGCTTCGAGTGAGGCCGAGGCTGCAGTGCGTCGGGCGGAGGCAAGGGTGGAGAATGAGGGTTCGGATGATGCTCAGGTGGAGCTTAATATGGCTCAAGCTCAGCTCAATTGATAGCATCATGTAGTGTGGCACGCTAACAGTGGCACGGGTGATCGAGGAGCTGAGGATCGCGTGCAAGCTCCAAACAGACCAATCATTAAGGCTCGCGCAAAGAGACTTCGTGAGCAACTCAATGTACTTGTGCAGGCCATACACAAGTCCTTTGAGGGATTCATACATCCTAGCGAAGGTGATCGAGGTCTGATATTGAGCATCCAAACTGTACCCGAGGTTTAGGGTTTTGCCAAACCCTAGTGTCCCATGTCAGCCGTTTCATTTATTTACGTGTTAGTTTGATTAGTTTGAATAAATTGGCTAAGTGCATGTTGCACATAGGATCGCCAAAGGTAGGGTTGTCATTGTGTTCGTCACTATATGTTGGTTAAGGTCGGCTGCCTAGGAAGGAAAGCCTGCATGAAGCCTTATCCGTGAGGGTTGAGGCCGTAGCCTCCTTTCCATTTCCGTCGCTTATAAGGGCCCATACCAGCCGCAGCTTTAGTTCTCTTTTCCTTACTAGATTAGGTTTTATTTGTAGCCTATATAAGGAACCATGTTACATCAATAAAGGGGGACATTTTTTTACCATAAAAAGAGGTGAGAGAGTTTTCTCCATAGCTTTTGAGCAACCCTTGAACAACTTAGAGTTATACTCTAGTGTTCTTGTTCGGCTTATCAATTCAAGAACCGCACTTGAATTGTGGCGCCTTCTACACTTGCCTGAGGTTCGCTAATTCGTTTGATTACGGGTTGAGATAGTATCAACAAGTTCGTAGTCACGGGGATTAGAGGGTTCGTAGGGTTTCCGCTGCTACCTTATTCTTTCGTTGATCACAAATCCAACAAGCGATCTTGGGTCACGAATCTTCTTCACCAACGGGATTCGTATCAGCAGGTATCAGAGCCAGGTTGTTGGTAACATCGTTTTATCCCTCTTTCGTGTCTTAAGTCGTGTCTTTAGTATCTGACTCGTAGCAAATTTCTGTTCGCACACTCCGATCTGTCCGCACGTTTCCTTGCTTGCAAATTCTGGTAGTCGCTGTTCGAGTCTGTCTTGGTGTCGTTTTAATTCCTGGAATTTCTGGGAGTCAATTGTGTTGTGTCTGGTTTAGTTGTGTGTTGATTTCATCATTTGTTAACAAAAAAAAAAAAAGAGGACAAAAAATTCTGTTCGTGTCTCTTTGTTGAGTATTGGTTGTTTCTAAATCAATTCTTGTTCCAATGCTGAGTTGTTTATTATTTAGGAAAGTAGTGGTACCTTGTTCTTGAATTTCGTAAGCAAACTTCACGGTTTCTTGGAGTTCTTGAAGAGATTCTTGATCCTTTGAAATCTGGAAATTTGCAGCGATCTTCCTGGAGTTATTTGCTGGAAATTTTGTGTTGAGTTTACGAGTCCTGACTTCTTTTGATTGTTAAAGGTTGATCTAGACCTGTAGCTAAACCTTGACACATTTGGGAACCAAAACCTAGCCTACCCAATCGTGGAAAAACTCCAACACAGACCGCAACAACCCTCCAACCTGACCTGGGAAAATTTTGGTAACCAAAGTCGTCTTTCACCCGAAGTTGCTGCTGTACAAAAAAAAAAAAAACCAACACAGCAAGCAAATTTCGAAAACAAAGGGGTCTTGAATACTTTTATTGAATTGGGGAACTCAAACAAAAAAGCTAGAGCTTTGTCGGGAATCACTTGCAGATTACAGTGAGCCTAGCCTACATTCAAAAATTCTGATCAACAACTTCCTGAGTTTCTTGAGTCTCTTGAACCTTGAAAACTTGAGCCTTGCGTTTCTTGAACAGCTTGAAATACTCTCGAGCATCTGTAAAAGGTCTTCGAGGAGCTCTGAACTTTTCTTGGGAGGTTCTTGTGTGACAGCCCCACCTTCCTCTAGGGCGTACCCTAAGGGTTAGCGGACTGCCTGCCCAACTCTCGTCAGAACTACTAAGCTGAACACACTGTTGACAAATCATATAGCAATCGTATGCCTAATTTACGCTTTCACGAACACGAAACGAAACGAAAACGAAAAAACGAAAACCGGAAAATCACTTGCCACGTCACAATCCGGCCAAAACTTTTCTTTCTTTGTTTAAACTTCGCACTCGTCCGAATTCCAATCAAGAACAAGTAAACTTTATATAACATTAGAGAATGTACAATTCCAACCAAACATACCACATAGACATGATTAAACACTTTTATATACACACGTTGGTCACTTTACACTCAAAAGGAAACATTAGATCAAGATACATTTAGAGTTTTTCAACTACAGAGGAGCTATACAAAAGAATATCTATACTAGCTCGACTCTATCTTTCTTCCAAAATCATGATTCCATAGTAGGAATCCTGTAAGGAAAACAAAATAACGGGGGTAGTGAGCTTTCGCTCAATGAGGTACCAACAGGTCATGCAATCAGGAATCACCAAAGTACACTTTAAACAATCACATAGACTTCATTTCAATACCAAGGAGCACCACATTTTAACATGGAGTAAAAGGATACAGATGGTACTCAAGTACCAATTTCCTTATCACCACTTGATCCGAACCCGTTAACCCTCCGTCAACGTTTGAAAGTGACCACGACCGTAGACTCCACTTTACACCATATTCCGTCCACCATACACACCCCTTACCGGGCCCGAACACCTCACAGTAACAGTGGGGTAATACTCGAGTAAACCACAAGGTCGAGGAGGTGATACTCCACTCGACAAACAGTAAACCCATGGTTCGTTATCTAATCGACCATGCCCTTGCCGGCTCGACTCGAGTAACGACCATTGAGGTTTGAGCTGAGAGATCACAGTAAAGTCATTGGATACAAGTCTCCAAACGACATCAAGCCATGCACAAGTACAGATTCACAGTGATACAGTAAACAGTTACATGGATAAGAGAACAAAAATGATAAAGTACACTCTCGTCTCATACAGTATAAACAGAGTTTACAGTCATTCAGTCCAAAGATTCAAGTACAAATAACCAATTAAGCATTAATCATGCAATGGTACAGGCACCAATTCAAACAAAGCAAGTTCACAATTTTCTATCCGGCGTATGCCTTGGATCACCGGCACGTCCTATAACAATCAAGAAAACACAATTGAGACTCGGGCACGAGTCGTATATCTCTTCAATGAACTACTAATGCAAGACCAAATATAGTTTGGAATGGAAAATACATAACATTTAGGGCTAAATGTATAAACAACCCCAAAACCTTTCATTTCTACCCAACCTCAACCTAAACTCAAAGGAACCCAATATCTTCAACATTTGGACAGCATTTCACCTTAAATTTCAGATTTGTCCATCCTACAACCAACCACCAACATTCATCCAAAACAACCACAAGTGCACCTACAATTTATAGGCTATTCACACACCTTATTAGGGTTACAATTCCCTTCAATTTTAGCCAATTAAGAGCTCAACAACCAACCATAGTAAAGCCCTAATTTGAAGCCCTAAAACTGAAATTTTCCCCACAAACTGAAATTTTCCGCAAACAACCACAACTAACATATAAAAGCTTAATTTTACACCATATCAAGCTATCATTCCAAGGCCAACCAATAATTATCATATAGGAACAGAAAAATCTGAAATTTAGCTAACTCTACCTCAAACCATAAATCTTCCATAAAATAGCATATTTAGCCACTAAAAACCGCTAATTTACCATTATTAGGAACAAAGAGAGAATTTCTTGACAAAGTACCTTAGAACCACAAGAGATAAGGTAGCTTAGTACTTTCCCTTCACTAATCACTCCACCAATGTCTTTAAGCTTCCTTAGCAAGTCACTTTTATGGACAAATTTGAGATTTTAGTGGTTGGATTTCAAGATGTAAGCAAGAAATGGAAGACAAAGGTTAAAGGTTTCTCTCTTCTCTCCTCTCAAGAAGCTCGGCCAAGAAGGAAGAAATTGGAGATGATTTTGGGTCAAAATTGAGGTTTAGGAAAGTAAGATACCTTTGGTCAAAGTCCAACTTCCACTAGTTTCGCGACACGTGGCACCTTTTATGTTTAAACCTATCTTCTTGTCTCTCCATGGTTAATCCATCTAGGTAACCTCTAATTATCTCCTAACACCTAGTAACTTAATCCCTTTATGCAAAACTTAACCTAATTGGCCGAATTTATCACACTTAACGCACTAGCGGGTCCCACGTCCAATATACACTCCTAATATCTCATGAACTAACTTATACTAGAAAAATGATTTAAAAACTATATTTACTTATAAAAATATCTATAAAATTAATATAATAAAGAAATATAGAAAACGTGTGCAAAGAAATACAATAAATGCCTAGAAATAAAGAAAATTTTCGGGTTCTCACATCTTGGGCCACCCGAAGGGGGGGAGCCCGTGGAGGAACCTGAGCAGCACCTTGGGGTTGCCGACTTCATCTGGATTGTTTTTCTTGCGCCTTGTGCGTTGGACAGCCAGAGGAAGCCTGTGACAGCCCCACCTCTCCCTAAGGCGAACCAAAGGGTTTGGCGGACTGCCTGCCCAGCTCTCGCCGGGACTACGGAGTCGAATCACACAAACCCTAGATTCACGCGCGATCGAACCCAAAGAAAACCAACAATTGAAACTTACCAACCAAGAACACGGAGGGTATACATTCATCAACAAATACACGAAGAAAACATGTATACTTACTTATATACATACGTTGGAACTTTACAAGTCAAAGGAAATACTTGCTCCAAATATAATTAGGGTTTTCTTGTACAGAGGAGCATAACAAAAGGAGATGTATATCACTAGCTCTACTCTTTCTTCAAAATCATGGTTCAAAAGAGTTGTTTCCTGTAAGGAAAACAAAAGGGGCGGAACGGGGTGAGCTTACGCTCAATGAGGTACCAAAAGTACAAGTAGTCATGAAACATGGCATTTCACTTTCCAATCATGCAGTTATACACATCAGATAAGAAAATGAGTAAACACTTCAAATGGAAAGGATACAGGTGGCTCTCAAGAGCCAAATTCCCCTTTCAGTTCTTGATCGCATCCCGTTGACCCTCCGTCAACGTTTAAAGAAAGAAATATGACCGTAGACCCCACTTTACTCCCAGTACCTTCCACCGTACATTCCCCTTACCGGGCCCGAACACCTCAACCGAACAGAGGGTGGTAATACTCGAGTATACCGAAAATCCAGAGTCTCAATACCCAAAGATTTCTCAGAAATAGACTACTGTGGTTCGTTATCTAATCGACCAGGCCTTTACCGGCTCGACTCGAATAACTAGCCACAGGATTTGAGCTCAGAGATAACAGAAAGGTCGTTGGATGCAATGTCCAAACGGCAATAGATTAAGCACAGATAACATATTCAAAATTTTCCACAGTAAATAGGCATACTGACAAGAGAACAAAGGTGATAAAGTACACCCTTGTCTCAACGGAATAAACAGATAGCATAGTCATTCAAATTACAGATGGCATGAACAGAAACCACGTTAAGCAACAAAGGAGGGGAGTGGTACACTCACCAATTCAAGTGCAGATACTTCAAAAGTTTTCCCCAAAATGACTTTAATCGCCCAGAAACCCTAAAATAACCAAGGTAAACAATTGAGGGTTTTCACATCCCAAATTCTAGTAAACAAAAAGCACAAGTGAGGCTCGACTACAAGTCGTATGCCTATCCAAATGAACTATGAATGCAAGGTTGCAAAAAGCGTGATTTCGGAACGAAAAGGTAATAGGAGGACCTAGGGGCTTGAATGACCTAAAAGCCGTTCGTCTACTAAGAATCAACTCAAAACTTGAAGGAACCAAGCGGCCTAGAAAATTGGGCAGCATGCCCTTTGTGTTTACCAAGTTTCCAGCCATTTATGGCTTCCTTATTTTCCTTAATTCAGCCCCACAATACACACAAGTAAGGTTACCACAATAGCCCTTCCATAGGCTCCAAAATCATCCAAGTACAACACAAGTGCAAAAGTACCATTGAAAATCAGTTTGAAGAAAAAACTAAACGGCAGATTTGGCATCTCGTAGCATTTTAGTCATAACCGGAGCTATGGTTATCGAATCGGGGTGAACCTTGTACCATTTCGAAGCTAAGACAGAGGGGAACAACTTTTATGAGGGCCACTTAACCTAATTTATAGTTTATCTAAGTCGAATTTGCCAATCACAGATCCAAAAGTTTATGATCAGTCTGGTTGTCAGCACTGACTTTAACCAGCAATAACTCAGGCTACACAACTCCGTTTGGGGTGTTTTCAGAGGCTTTGGAAGCTAAATTATAGGGCTACACGTTTTGTGTTTTGGCCAAAAGCTAATTGGATACGAATCAGGGTGAAAATGCAGCCCAAACTGGTGAATTCACAAAACTGTTTACGAATTGCAGCTGTGGCAGTCAGGGGTATTTCGGTCATTTCACAAGTTCGGGTGCTCCAATTGAGCTGAAATTTACCAGTAGAATAGCTAACTCAAATACCTACAACTTTCATGTTTGAAACAAGGGCTGATTCGGTCTCTCTCAAGGTCGAACATACAGTGTAAAAACAGGGCAGATTACTAACCATATAGAAACCCTAAGCTGGAATTTTCCGCAATTCACCACAATTAACGTATAATAACTCCAAATTACACCATATTAAGCCATCAATCCCAAGCCAACTATGATTATCATATGCAATCAGAAAAATTCCAAGAAAATAATAAATTCACCAAAACTTCACTTTAATCCACAAAATCATCCATAAAACAAGCTCCTTAACCGATATAAGCACTAATTCACCATTATTATGGACAAAAATGAAGTTCTAAGCAAAATACCCTCAATTTTCAAGAAAGGTAGCAACTTAGAGCTCTCCTTTGCAAAATAACTCCACAAGCACCTTGAATCTTCCTTAATAAGCTATTTCTACGGAGGTTTTTCGGAATTTTATCGGTTGGATTTCGAATTTTGGACAAGAATTGAAAGAGAAGTTGAAGCTCACTCTCTCCTTTTTCTCTCAAGAATTTCGGCCACAATAGGTAAGAAAATGAAGATGATTTGGTCAAAATTAACTTTTGGTAAAGTTAAGGAAAAGTTAGGCAAACTTGGCCCAATAGAACGCGACACGTGGCACTTTTTGGATTTCTTTCTTATCCTTTAGCTCACTAATGATCAAATATCTAACCAACCTCTAATTATCTCTTAGCACTCAGTAATTTAATGCCTTTCTGCAAAACTTAACCTAATTGGCCGAATTTCTCTCACTTAACGCACTAGCGGGTCCCACATCCGCTATTCGCTCCAAATTTCTCGTGAACTCACTTATACTAGAAAATTACTTAAAAAACTATATTTACTTGTAAAATATATGTTAAAATAAATATAATAAAGAAAATATAGAAAACGTGTGCACGAAAATCGGTAAAACCCTAAAACCGGATTTTCTTCCTCGAGTTCTCACAAAGCCCGAGTTTATATCACCAAGATACCCCAACCTTGTGCACTCCTAGAGCGCTTGGGAAGAGGACCCCATTCGGCTGAACATCTAGAAAAGAAAGGGGAACAGCCGCTAAAGACTTCTAAACCTAACTGGTTTCCAAAATCAAAGGGGGTTCCAAAACCAGGCCAAGGGGCTTCAAACTACATTGTTTCCTGTTTGTAGCGGTCACTGCCTAGAGTTATCCCTAGGTATTACCGCACCTCTGCTCCAAAATAAGACCCGCACCTGGAGTCCGGATAGGACAAGGCCAAACTGTCCAAGAAATCCAGCAAAGCAAAAGGACCAATTTCCCTTGTCGGTTAGGACCTTTGAGCATCATTCTTTAATTTTTGTAGCTTTTGTGTCAATTCTTTTTCTAGTCTCTATTCTTGAATATATTCTACCACTCCATTCTTAGTGTCCTAATTTGTTTCAAGAAAATTTCCACTCTTGCGAACCTCAAATTCTAGCGTGACTTGATTTTTTTTAAGCTAAATTTGAGCACTTGAGGAATTCTAAATTCTTCAAGGTCTTGCAAGGGGCTGTGAGAAAATTTTGGTGAGCGCATTAGAGTGATCTGAGTGACCATATACGAGCGTAAGTATACACTTAGGGAGAAAAAAATGAAAAAAAAACGTCTTTTTTTGCCCTTTTCCCTTCCTTTGCTACTAACCCTTGTTAGGTACACTCGAGACCCATGTCTAGTGGAAACGAAGGAGCATCCCGTCCTATGGACTTTGAAAAGATGATGGAGTAAATGGAAAAGCGTTTCCAACGCATGTTAGACCAATTCAAGATGAGTTGCTGCAAATCCGAGCATCTGGAACACCAAAAACTTCTAAGTCCACGCGAAAAGCAAAAGGGCCGTGGAGGAGTCCGATGGTTCCAATAATGATGATGATGACGAGGAACCTCGCGTTCGACCAAAGCAAAGGAACCAAACGGGACCTACCGATGTGTTCAAGGGAATCAAAATGAAAATCCCTGAATTCAAAGGACGGTCCGATCCCGAGGCCTTTCTCGAATGGTTATCCAAGATTGAAATGGTCCTTTTCTTGCCAAAACTACAACCGAGGTGCAAAAGGTGCAGTTGGCAACCATGGAATGCACTGAGTACGCTGTGGTTTGGTGGGACCAAATCAAGAAGTCAAGAAGGAGAAGTGGGCTACCTGAGCTCATTCCATGGCCCGAGCTTCGAGCCATGATGCGCACCCGATTTGTTCCTAGACACTATACTAGGGATTTGTACCACCGATTACAAACCTTAGTCCAACGCAACCGGAAGTGTGGGATGAGTACCATAAGGAGATGGAGATCCTGATGCTTAGAGCGGATGTGCAAAAGGATCCCGAAGCCACCATGGCTAGATTCTTGAACGGGTTAAGACCCGAAATTGCTGAACGAGTGGAACTTCAGCACTATATGGAGTTTCATGAGCTTGTTGACAAGACCATTAAGGTCGAATAAAGGCTCAAGAGGAGGGGTACTACTCGACCAAATTTCAGCAATACCACCTACTCTACCAACCGTGTCATTCCAACCAAGGAATGATTCTCGGCCTTCACCAAATGCTCCTACGCCGAAGCCAAGATTTGAGGGAGGTAAGGTGGGCCAATTCTAATGTTGGGAAACCACTCTCTTCTACTCCAAAATTTGAGGAGCCTAGGGCGCCAAACTAGAGCTCGTGATACTCGATGTTTCAAATGCCAAGGTAGAGGCCATATTGCTAGCCAACTGTCCCAATCAAAGGACTATGATTATGATGCAAAATGGCAGAGATCGTGGGTGAGGACGAAGCCGAGTACGAAGGCATACCACCTCTGAAGGAGGTAGTGATGGTGAGGTCGCCAAATGAAGAGGAATTTAATGCACCCGAGGATCACTTTGGGACTGCATTGGTTGCAAGGAGAAGCATTAACTGCACGTGTTAAGGAGGACGAGTTTTCAACGGGAGAACATCTTCTACACCAAGTGCTTCGTCAACCAAGCACTTTGTAGTGTGATTATTGATAGTGGGAGTTGCACAAATGTAGCAAGTTCACTCATGGTGGACAACTTGAAGCTGCCTACAAGGGATCACCCGCGACCCTACAAAGTCCAATCGCTCAACAATTCTAGGGAGGTTCGAGTCACCAAACAGGTTCTTATATCCTTCCAAATTCATAAATATTCTGATGATGTATTATGTGAATATAGTTTCCCTATGCAGGCTAGTCACATTATACTAAGTAGATCGTGGCAGTTGACAGGCAGGTAACTTTTGATGGTGTGACTAACAAGTATAGCTTCTTGTACAATAGTAAGAAAGTCACCCTAGCTTCCCTTTCCCCAAAACAAGTGCATGATTGACCAATTGAAATTACAACAAGAGTTTGAGAAGTATAGTGCAAGAAAGAAGAAAATGAGAGAGGCGAGGCAAAAAAAGAGAGGAAAAAGGCTATAGATAACTCGGCAAGTGAGATAAAAATCGAGAGGAAAACAAATGCTCCTGAATAAAAGCCAAGAAGGTGAGGAAGTTAATGAGAGAATGAGCAGCCACTTCTTATGCTTGTTGTGAGAACCCGGTAAATTTTCTTTATTTCTAGGCTTTAAATTATTTATTTGCACCCGTTTTCCACATTTTTCTTTATTTTATAAAATTTTCTGGACATTTTTATGAGTAAAATAGGGTTTTAAAAATATTTTTCTAGTATAGGTCAATTTACGAGATTTTTTTGGAGTGAATAGTGGACGTGGGACCCGCATAGTGCGTTAAGTGAGAGAAATTCGACCCGATTAGGTCAAGTTTTGCGTACAGGGATTAAATTACTAGGTGTTAGTAGGTGATTAGAGGTTACCTAGAATGATTAAACCTTGGTAAGTAAGAGGATAGGAATGAAACTTAAAAAGGTGCCACGTGTCGCGAA